>VWZW01000978.1:609285-668780 GCA_013397115.1 Edolisoma coerulescens | reverse complement strand
GGCCCCGCTCTGCCCCACGCGACACCCAGCGCTGCGGCGCCGGCTCGGGGCTGCGGGGCGGGCGCTGCCGGAGCCCACCCAGCGCGGGGCCGGCCCGGGGGCCCGCACCCATCCCGGGCTGCTCCCGGTCCCGCGGGCTGGCGGCGGAGACAACTCGGCACCTCGGGTTTGGGGGGATCCCAGCGGCGGGGACACCTCGGTGCCTCGGGTTTGGGGGGATCCCAGCGGCGGGGACGCCTCGGTGCCTCGGGTTCTGGGGGTCCCAGCCTGCAGAAACGTGGGTCACAGTAGCAGCGATTCTACCCCAGTGCCCCTTGTATTCCCGAGACACATCCTAGCTCGTCTTTTCACAGTAAAAATACTCTTTGCTTTCGGGACTCTCCTGACGAGCTCAACACTGTTCGGCTTATCCCACTTGTTATCGGAAGCAAGGTTTGTTTTCAGTAAGGTTTTCACAAAATCAGTCACCTGAGTCACAAGCTACACCCTGACCGGTGTTTACCGGTGCTTTTCTTCTTGAGGCTTTTAAATCTTGTTTCTAACTTCTTTCTGTTCAGAGGTAAACAACCGAGCAAGGCTCCTCATCCGAGCATTTCTTTGTCTGTGCTATTATTTATACAGCTCGACAATGGGCGAGGGTTTTCTGTTAGAAAATAAAGCTCGATGTGGCACTTAACCTTGTCCCTCAAAAGATTATTTCTAGCATTCTGTATCTTCTTGAGCAATAGCAGAGTTGATGGGGATTCCAGTCTATTTTTTTTTATGATTATTATTATTTTAAATTATTCTGTTAGGAGATGTTGGTCTGACTGCATGCATTATTGAAGCCAACAAGGCATTACGGCAGAGTGGAGAACTGTTTTGTGTATACATTGATGTCTTCCCACACTATGAAAGTTGTAAAGAAGTCTGGTTTAAATCCAGAATGGTTCCATGGGCCATAAAATTCCATGTTCCTGGCATGAAGGACTTAATGTCTTTTGGGTTTCAATAAATATTTTTCATTTATTAGCATAATAACTGAGAGACAGAAGATAACTTGTTCTAAATAAATGTCTGTCTCTCTCTATATTGTTAGCTGTCCACTAAGTTTAGATAACATAGGAACATATGGCTTACATGGGGAAGACAAGGCATTTCGATTTTTTTTCTACTGCCTCTTTTAAGTAACATATTTAAATATCACAAGCCACTATAAAACAACCATAAAAGACAACTGATGTATCTACTACTTAAATACTTCATACACATGCAGATTTAATTACACTTCAGAAATATGTGATTGCTGCAAAATTGACTGTACAGGTTTTCCACTGAACAGACCTATATATTTTTTATAATCACACTAGTGTCCGGGTAAAAAGTCCCTCTACAGGAAGTTTTTTGTATTATTCATAATCCATAAATTTCACAAAACCATTAGTCAATAAGCTGTTAGTATTCTAAACGCATCCCTTGCCATGACTACAGAAACAACCTATCATTACTTAGCATCATACCCTTTTATCTCTGCTTCACTAGAAGTCATTACATAGTCCCATTATTATACCTAATCAGAAACAAAAAAGTCTATTCCTGTAGATAGACATATAGATTTAGTTCCAGAAGGAAACTGCTGGGAATAAAATTCAAAGTAACCCTCCATTTTTACAAATTGCATCTTAAATTCTGCATGGAAGCTCTACCTACAATGGCAGTAATTTTTTTTTCTGCATACAAATAGCTTCATGTGCAGAACTGGGGGAGTTCTGCTAAACCACATACGAAGTAGCATGAAGCTCAGTGTATCATGAGAAATCATATTTTATTTAATACTTCTTAGAAACAGTTTAGTCTTCTTAACATGGAATGCATGTATACATTTCTGTCATCCACAGAAGTTCTGTTTTGTAGATGTGTTACCTTAGGGCAGAAAAGAGCCCATCATACTTTGTGGCAGTTGATATTTCTTATATTAGGCTTGTTCAGAACTAGTCTTCTGTTCTTCCTCAGCTATCAATAACAAGGGCTGATTTAAATAAACATCTTAATGTAATTCTTTCTCTCTCTGTCCATAGTGTTCAGCAAAACTTTTGAAAGTCACCCTGAGTCACATCATCCTACATGGATTCTTTGCTCTCCTCCAGCTCTCCCAGGCAGCAGTGCTGAGTGGCAGCGCTGGTGGAGCACGACAGCCCTGGGATTGCAGTGGCTGCAGCTTTTGCTCCAGTGGAGCCCAGCCAATGCCCACCTGCTTTCTCAGTGGGGTCTGTAGCCTCTCGGAGGCCAAGAGCTTGCTGCATTTGGGCTGTTGGAAGACAAAGCCTTTTCCTCCTGCCTTCGGTTCCCAGTGACATCTAAACCATGCTAGAATCGTTCACTGAGCCTGGCACAGCTTGCAAAATGCAACTGCTATACAACAGTAAAGCACCATAATCCTCCACTTCATGAGAGAGAAAAGCAGCTGCTTTCATAATAAAGTCATGACCCTGTTATGCTTAGGAAGTAAATATACCTATCTTGAATTTCCTCATATCTGGTATTCCCCCAAAATGTGTTTGCTAAGAGCTTGTTCCCATGCTTCAAATATGCTCCCTGTTTCATTTCCATATGCTATTATTTGCTTAAAAAAAATTGTACAAGCCGTCAGTTAAATCCTTCCGGTACATTAGTTTTGGTCTATTTCAGTTAATACATTGGAGTAATTTAAAAAGCCAAAAAGAGAATTCTGTAGCTTCTGACCCAATAACTCAACAAGCAGCCAGGGCTAGAACAAATTACTGCTACATTCCCAACCTTCCAGTGGACTACAGAATTATTTCCAGCTCTTGTCAGGTTGCAAGAATGTGGATTGCTATGATTTAACTTCCTGCCATTCTGCTCAGGCTCCTCATTTGCATTTTGGCATGATTTTAACAGTTAATTTCTCACAAACGAGTAGTGTTAGGAAGTAATGCTTCCTTCTACACAAAAGCTAGAAATTATGGCTGCCTGTTTCCAAAACCAAAAGGTGTAATAATGCCACAGAAAGCTGAAAACAAGCAGAAAAAGAGGTAATTAAAAAGTCTCCTAATAGTTTCACGATTTTTTTATTGAAGCCAAAAGCAAAGTACTGACTGTAGAAGCTACAGTGACCCTAATGAAGGCAGTATCAAGTGAAGTCAGAATATTATTTTTTACTTAATAAACAGTATCTACTTACAGCCTTTTCTGCTGCACTGAAAAAAAGTGAAGCCCCAAACTGCTTGCAGTGCTAAGCAGTTCAGCAGAAGTAACTCAAGTAACTGCAGAACAGGATTCAAAAAGCTGCAGTGTTAAAAACAAGGCGAGTGTTTGGTGGTGTGTGTTAGGCCTTGTTCTTAATACACATACAAACTTAATATTCAAAATGCACCACTCTGCAGCATAACTTCAAAAACATTAACTCCCTCCTTTTCCTATGACATAGTTGACCATGACCGCTAAAATATTTACAGAACAAGTTGGTTACAATTACACTGATATTAATAGCAAATTTCAGTGTATAAATCAGGATGTGGCTGTAGCCAGTGTACAGAATAACCCTGGATTGAAGCTAAAGGAGCTACTGAATTATGTATCTCTGTCTAATGAAAAAGTTAAGATTTTCAGCATCTTCCTTAAGGTTTAATTCACAGGGAGAGATTAGACAGAAGAAAATTACCCCTGAAGTAAAACTTTATAAGCTATTCATCATTTATGAACCTGTCAGAAAGTCACAATTTAATTCACTGCAGAAATGAAGAGAGCTGCTAATTGCACATACTCTTGTATGTGTAGTTTACATACAAAACAGACCCATCACTAGGAGTATAACCTGTTTGGACTGAAGCAAAATTTTGGTGTCTTGGATTCAAGTTGGGGTTCTATCACTGCAAAAAAGCTTTCTGCTTTTCTGCCTTATATACTTAAATCTGTTTTTTTAATTAATGTAGCACTTACAGTATAGGACAATTTAAACAGCTTGTTACCTTTAAACAGCTTGCTGCCTCTGTCATATGACTGGCAACTGCCACCTCAAATACTGCAAGATAGGGGATTGGGGGAGTGTAAATTTTACAACAAAAATCAGCAGGTAACTTTTAATGAAAAAAATCCACATCCATTTTAGATTATCTTTGTGCTTCACTCAATTTTCTGTTACTACAAAGCTGACCCCACTATGCAGCAGGAAAGGATGGCCAATATGTTAACAAATCATTTCACAAAACCTCCTTCTTTATCATACGGTAAATTTGATGAACACAAAGTTAAGTCTCTTTTTAAGGGACTGAGAGTGAGGAGCTGGGAAATAAAAAATTGTACTCTGCACATAAATTGTTGCCAGACATGACAGAAGATAGTAGAAAAGAACTTTTAATATTAATTTCATAATAGACATTCCAGAAAAGATTTCCACTGAAAAATATAGTATATTGCTAATAAATAAGAGAAGATAAAGAAGTCTGGTGTAATCTGATTGATTTTTAAGTCAAAAGTATCACTATCCAATTTCTCTAGGAATACGTTATCTCTGGGAAAGATGTATTCAGAATAGTCGTGTGCAGCAGGATCAGCTCTGTCAGCTAGAGGGAAATCATCTGAACTTGAAGTCAGTGTATATATTTTAATAAGGTTTTTGAAACCCCTCATCAACATGGTTTGCACATGCAGTCTTCTCATCAGTCTCTTGCTGCACACAGCTTGGAGATGAAAAAAAAGGGCTCTTCCATATAAAAGGAAAGTTTCTATTTTAAAAATGAAAGCTATCATTCTTCTGGCAGAAGTTTTGCTGGCAGACAGACCCAGGGATGGATTATAAGTAACGGGATGTGGAGCAACTGGTAAAATGAAGCAGCCCACAGCTGCTTATACATTTCTAATGGAGGACAGGATCAGAAATGTTAAATGTTCTGAGCAAACCTAGAGGGGACTCTGTCACAGATCCATCCAAGCATGAATTGTTCTGGAGATGATTTTTATCAAAGGGACGTGGGAGAACTGCACTTACTTCCTGAATCAGTTAACCTGGTTTCTCTGCAGAGATAGAGTCCCAATTTGTTTCTCTGGCAATCTTAAAGAGAGGAATCCCTACTGGAAACAGCTGGAGTGAGATGAAACTGTTATATCTGAGAATAGACCTGAGTGCATTCAGATATCCTGCTGGCAGCTAATGGCTAACAAGATTTGGATCTTAGAAGGCGCCAGAGTCACTGTTAATAGCTGGTGAAGCCCACTTCTGCTATCAAGGTTTTGTGAGAAGGATTAAAAATGTGTTGGCAGCTCCACTAGCATGCTCTGGGTTAGACTTAAAACCAGCTAAAATATGTCTTGCCTGATGCACACCTTCATCTCTGTACTTTATTCTGTGGCAATCCTGCTGTATGTTCCAATATGAGGAAATCACTGGAGCTATTAATAGGATAAGTTGGAGGCAGCCACCTTAACTGCTCTTTGATACTCATTTTACCTATCTGCAAATGTTCTGTTGAGACCACAATAGATTAAGGAATGTATACAGACTATGAATTATAAAAATGTTTGGGATTCAAAAACTGCTGTGTTTTCATCCTCAGCAATAGAATTGTTAGCCTAAAATACAGCAGCAACAGATGCAATCCAGTATTCCTTTTGTCAATTAACAAACATAGCGAATGCTAGGAAGAGAGAGACAAATCTCATTCCTTGAAATTTACAGTTTGTGTCTCTAAGCTAAAAATGGCTTGAATCCGAAAGCAGTTAATAAGCTTTTTGTAAGAAAAGGAGGTGACCAGAATTACATTAAATCCTAAGTGTCTGGATACTTTACCTGTCTGTCTAAATTGCACAAGTTCTTTACAAGACCACCCACTAGTCAGTCAATCACTTTGAATTTGTGCAGCATCTTATCCTTGATCAGAGTCCTTAAAAGCAACTAAAACATGTGTAATTTATGTTGGCCAGAGAATAGGATAGGATCTGGCATCATAAATGTCCCCAGTACATTAATAGCTAATATTAATGTTTAGACACATGTGAGTAAAAAATGGATATAAAAGCTGAAATACTGTGATGAGCAGTTGCTGAAAGTAATGTTAATTTTAGCACACAGGGCAAATGAGGAGCTAGGTTTAAGAATACACAGAAAAGGAATCATTCCCATAAGGCAAAACAGAGTATATAATTAAGATCAAGCATTTGTTACTCTAGGCTGTATCTGCCAGAAAGAAGCAGGCATCCTGGCAAGATTTTCCAACATGCATGACCTGTGTGTTGCCAATTACCGTCTATCTGGACTATGTGTGTACAAGGTGCTGCCTAATCCAGGGAGCAAAGCACAGAGATCCAATGAATCCTGCTTTAAGCAAAGTGTGTCTTCTTTATCCCTAGGATTCTGGCTACCCCTATACTAAGAATGTGTAATACTCTAAATGATTAAGTCTTTATTTTAAAAAACGGTGGAATTTTTCACTGTGTTTCTCAGTTGTGCCTGACTGCTCCCCACTTTGATATCCAGCTTGCCCCGCATGCATAGATCCCCCATTGTCATCACTGAAGACAGACACTGCTCTCAGAGCCACACAGCAAATCTAGTCTGTTGTCTCTGTGTGAAGATCCCTAGAGCATGCAGAAAGAGCAAAGGAAAGACATATAGGGAGCTCAGAGCTGTACTGTATCCCATGAAATCTGAAGAATGCGTTTTGCCAGAAAGTACAAGCAGATGTCAGATTCGCAGCCTAAAGCACTTGTTTTTCTAAGTAACATGCTGATTTCTCAGCATTGGGTTGAGCACCCATTTACTGCAAAACTAACTCTATTATTCTCATATTTAAAGAGAAGTAGGAACCACACATTTGTGAACCTCTCTATATATACTCCAATGCAGAAATTGACTTTTATTTTTTAAGCTTAGATTTATTTTTAAAAATTTAAGAAATGCCAACAGAGAACGTCTTGACTCCTGCAAACAATGCAGAGTTTATTACACCAGTTCAGAGGCTTCTTTTATATTATGCCATAAGCCTACTTCAACAACAGAATAGTAAGAACTTGCACTGTATGTTTAGTGTCTTCACTCTTCAAAATTTATACAGCTGTCTGCAGGCTATGTGATCTAAAATATTTCATGCAAAGAAGGGAAGAAAATGAAAAATCCATTCTTTTGAAAACAGAGACAGAAGCTTGTAGCTTTTTCTGTATTCCTAGTTCATGCTCACACAGGTAAAAACTATCAGAGCTTTAAATGGTAGTACAAAAGTGTGCGCCATAATTCATGAAATACAAGTCTGTAGCAAATACCAGATTCATAAATAAAATCTCTGCCTCGGTGTCTGTGCTGCTGTTGGCTTAATGATGGCCTCTTCTGCAGGGTACAGATCATGAAGTGGAAGCTCAATGTAAGGTACAAAAGCACAAACTTTTATTACATTTATCACCTAAGAATCTCTAAGTTGATCAGGTCAGTGTCCCATAGCTCAGTATCCTCAGGTAGAATTCTCACCATACTCCTCCAGTAGAAACAAACCACTCAGCTCTCCCCTTCCATCCCTTTGATTTTCAGTGCAATCCTGCACCGTGTGTGCTGTTGCATACATCAGCAAGCCATGTTCAAGTGGCATTTTTACTCACTGCTTCTGCTCCCTGTACCATGATAGACTATGGAGCTAAGCCTAGACTTAACCTTTCATCCACACTGAAGAGTAGTCATGTCAGAGAGATCTGTAAGAGACTTTAAAAGAGGAAAAAAAGACCAGAGGAATACTGTGTCCCATTGTAAGTTCAGGTGCATTACAACTATTTGAATTGCAGTTTATTAGAAATAACAAGATCATTCTTCTGGAAGTGCTACAAGACTCTTAGTGAAAGTGGTTCAGTCTCTCATGTCCTAATTGCTGTGTCTGTGTCCCTGCTGCAGTACCAGGACAGTGGTTCAGCACTAGCTCTCTACTGCACCATCTTCCAGGATTTGTCTCTTCCCTAGGCATCTTCCTTCTTATGGATTTGTACTGTCCAAATTAGTCTTTGAGTTTCAAAATTATTTTTCCAGGAAGTAGTATGGATTCAGGACACCAGGAGATTGCTTTGTTGTTTTTTAAGTGCACACAAAAATGGGTTAATGGAAACAGTCTGAAAGGTCTAAAAATATCCTGACTATTTTTTTCCTTTTCTTTTCATCCTGAATATTGATAGACCTTGTTTTCAGGCCCCAAACTCCTGTTTGCTTTCCCACATTATACTGTGTCATGTCAATGCACTCAGTTTAAGGCAATACTACCTCAGGCAATCCTGCCCAGTACTCTCAGGAAGAACAGGTAAGTCGTCTCCACCTTTTTGCCAGCAATGTCACACAGATAAGGACAGCACACATCCAGACCATTGGCCAGAGACACCTCTTTTCTTTGTCATACTGTCACCCTGGATAAAAGTAGTGGCAAAGGAAGACCCTAGAACATTTGCTACCTGGGCTACTCTGAATACATCCTAAGAGTTGTTGAGAGCATGAGAAAGATGGGCATTGCCAGGGAAGGGCAAGAAAGAGGTGGAAGAGATTAAAACTGAAGAGGATGAAAAGGGCAGGGAACAAAGAGAAGGTGGCCCATACTATTCCCACTCATCCATATAGCATGACAAAAGGAAGACAGTAAGACAAACGCTCAGCCCATATCTTCTGCAGTTTCCTGCATTACCATGCTGCTCTGCAAGGAATATGCACTGTTTGTTTGCATTTACACGCATACAAGCGCTGGACTATTTATAGAAACAGCACAGCTTTAGTGAAAGCGAGTCAGGCTTTCTGAAGTCCTTTTAGGGGGCTTGTTTCTTTATCCACGTCACCAAGAAGGGAAATCAATGGTTAGTGTAACAGAACATCTATTCTTATGTTGTTTCCATCAGTACAATCACTGAAATAAACATAGATGCATACTGATATTTAAAAAAAAAAAACATATACTGTAGCAGTGGTAGCCATAGTAAAGAGCTGTACTAAATAAAAACCAAAGCAAACCAACAAACCATCTATTTTTCACTGTTGCTTGAAAGTGACTATTTGCATTCATTTTGTTAGTCATATGTTTATTTCACTCCTATTTCTGTGTATGTGTGCTTTAAGAGAAATGTCAAAGCTCATTTTGCATTTTGAGAACCAGCGTAAGTTATACAGAGCTTGCTCTCTCCTTGCAAAACAGAGGGTGGGCATAGCACATCTTTATGAAAGGTGAATTCAGTAGAACATACTGACACTTGATTTACACAGGATTGGGGAAACTGCCTTTACTTTAACGATAAAGGCCAACTTTGAAGTGTTGTGCCAAAACCAGTGTAGAAAAAACCCAAAGAAAAGAGATTGACAACTTTATAACCACTGTCAAGATTCTCTGTTTGGGACAAGTGATCTCAGGAGTACAAATGCATTGTAAGTTCATGCAACTCATAAACTCAGATTTTTCAGTGTAGCGTTTAAACAGAGAAGCTGCAAAAATAAACTAAATAATTTTGAAATAATATCATCTATATAAGAAATAGTAAAAACTAAAACCAGCTGAAAACTAATGTCAATCATATGTTAATAAAGATGGGATATTTGTTTATTTGCTGTAAAGACTCTAGTGAACATCCATAACCTGAATACCAGCAATGGGTGCTAGATACTTTCTTCTGAAGGAGGAATTTTCAGTCTAGGGTGAGTCAGCAATGATTAGCAGCAGATACTTTGTATTTGGATAATGACAGATAGTATATTTTTAAGTATATTAATATTGATGAAAATGCAGAATTATTGCAAAGATGGAAGTTGAAAAACTACTTAAATCTTCACCTACTCTAACATAATCCATCCCTAAAAATCAAATAAGCTTCTAAGAACATAGCACTTGTTTGCAAGACCCATATGCTATTTTAGAAAACACCCACAGTTATGAACCTGACTTACACAGGAAAAGCAGTTGTTGGTGAGGAAAGTTTCAGAATGAAACCCAGTCTGCTTCAATATGGGTAGAAAGAAGAAAGGGCAGCAGAAACATACATAATAAAACATGAACTCTAGATGGACAGTTTCAGGAGCAGACTTTGATTCCTTTTATCTTTTCCCAAGATAATATATCCATGCCAACGTTTAGAGGAGCATCTGGATGAGTTGAGTCAAGATCGCTGTAGTTCGCAGTCAGTGCATGCTCACTCTGGAGCTCTAAAGGGCTTAAAGTCCAACAGCAACACAGGGAAAACCACAGATGGAGAAAATGCCATTTCAACTGAGCCACTAAAATGCCTGAGCAACAAGGCAGGAAAGCTGGGAAAATAAAATTAACTTCTTGAATGTGACAATAAAATTCCTGTTGAAATCTCTTCTTTGCCTTGCAGTGCTAAGGCCATGCCTGCCTGACAAGTAGATTAAGAACATGGGAAAGGCCAAAGCAGATGACATCAAAGGTCCATCTAGCCTGGTATCTTCTTTTACAGAGATACAGAAGCAGAAAGAGTATAAAAGTAGAGCAAATTATATTTGCCCCAAATACATCCCAGACTTCCGACAACTTATGGCTTAAGGGGTTTCTGAAACAGAATTTTCTACCTCAAGGATGCATTATGAAGTATGTGCATTCAAAAAAAAAAAAAAAAAAAAAAGAGGAAAGGAAATCTTTGTGTAATTTGAACACGCAACCTGCTCGCTTTGTCTGACATCCCCTGGTTTTCTACTGGAACAGACAAGTAGTAGTTGCTCAGTTCTCAATCTCAATGATACTTGTGATTTTGTAACTTGTATCCTATCTCCCCTCAGCCAGCTTCTCTCCAGGGCAGTCCAGGCTGGCTTAGCTAGTTCTGTAAGAGATGTGTCCAGAATTTCTGAGATACTCAAGATAGAAACAAATGAAACGTTTGAAGAGTGACATATTAATATACTCTGTTTCATTCTCTTTCCCCCTCCCAGTAATCCCAAACAATTTGAGGTGACAAAGCATTTTAGGAAAATCTGAACATTAAGCCTGCTTTTAAATTGCTGATGGACTGTGGAAAATGGAATCTTTCATATGTACTGTTCATACTGATGCTTCTTGGGTGCAGGGAATGTGTAAACATAAGGGAAAGGCCAGAAGTAAAACAGCCAGGAAGGAAGCAAGGAAGGAGGGAGACTCTCCATCTCCAGAACTTGCATCTGCCCATTTTCTACTGCCCCATCATTTGCAGAAATCGCTGGTATTGTGTGGCAGCATCACAACAGCCAGTCTTGCAAGCACAATTCTGTGAAATCTATGCAGGGGTTAAGACCATGCAGTGTCTTTTGCAGTCCAGATTAATTTCTTGGAATTTGGAGAAGACTTTTGCACACATTATGCGAATAGAGTTTTAGGATAAATATGATTCATTATAGCAGTGAAACATCTTGTTTCAGGATATAAAAGTTTTATAGACAACAGATACCCTGTAAACTCTAGAAAATATTCTTAAAGTCCACTCAAACAATTAATTGCTGTTCTTATACACACTTTTTTGAGGAACCTGGAAGAAGGACCAGCAGTGCACGTAGACTGCACTGGTTTCGTAAGTTGAAATTTTAAAGAAACCACATTAATTACATATTTTTGTATGTTGTTTTGGTCAGTGGTGCCAGGATTTGCATGAATCGTGACTGCAGAAAATGGTCTATAACTTCGAAGAATTACTGATGTTTTTCCTGTCTAATTTCTTTCATCAGTGTTGCTTGTAACAATCCTGGTAGTGGAAGGCATTGCCGTTGCACAGAAGACACAAGGTACATTTTAGTTCGATGATTTTCTCTCAAAAAATATAACAGTTTTATAACTTTTAATTGAGCAATATAAGCAAAAGGAAGTGTTTGCATTCAGATATTAATAGCTCTTGAATTACCAATATGAATTGTAGTATTTTCCATTTTCCCCCATCTGCTGCATTTTCTCCCAAATGAACAAAGCCATCCAGTCACAAAGAACATGGAAGTTTAACTTTCCCAGGTAAAGTTGTGCAGTTTTATATGTTAGAGGTGGGAAAGAAACCACCACGGAAATTCATGTTTTCTGTATCTGACAACAAGCTTTTCAAATAGTCCACCCACAAACATTTTTGAAGCCTGCTGAGTGGGGAAGGAATCAATTTCACAAACCTTATTTTTTCATATGTGGGATTACCCACACTTAAGGGAGAAGAATTCCTTGAACTGCCACCTACAGAATTTCCTTGAAAAATTTCTGCAGGAGAGAGAGTTTTCACCCCCATAAATCAAAAAGCTGTCAAGATACCAGTGGAAGGTGATATAATTTACTGGAGGCATCTAAGACCTGTACCAGCATGGATGTCCTCTCACTGAAAATTAAAACTGTGTAAATATAAATAACACTGAGAGCACCCTGTGAGATTTAGGAAATATCTAGCAGAAACCACATGTCCTGTGTCTTACTCTCTCCAGTTCTGCTGATACCAAGGAGAAGGGTCAAAGGCACTTAAGAATGTCAGAGATCACACTACTCCCAACCTCTTCTCTGTGGATGAGGAAATCCAAACCAAGTTCCTGTGAATGGTCCAGCATGAAGAATTAGCTTACTAAACTGCATAATCTCAGTCACAGAACACATTTCCCTGTACATCCAGAAGAGGAGTTTTGATCTTAAATGAGACCCTTAGCTACCAAGGCAATCTACCTATTGCTAGTAATTTTATTAACTACCATTGCTGGATTTACTGTATTTGCATATTGTAATTCATTCTGTTATAAACACTCTGTATTCCAACAAATTACTGTAAATAGACATCCCACCCAAGTATAGCATATTCTGGAATCAGGGTCAAAACCAGTGAAAGCTGACAAATATTTCCGATTATATTTACATGGGAGCAGAGGTGACATAAGCCATACAATAATAGTGTTGGCAGCCACTGTGACTATTTCACTTAGAAAGAAGAGTATCAAAAACCTGAACTGAGTTGGGTAAAAAAAAAAAAAAATTACTCCCTTTCCTTTCCAAGGATCTCTGGACATATTTGATATTCAAAAACTGTGATATCTTTAGGATATACCCCACCACAAAATTAAACATAAGATTTTCTTAGATAGATATTAATGAGTTCCTTACAAGAGGGCTGGCAACCAAAATAAAAACCAAAATAAATTATTTACCTCTTTGTAGGCTATGTGTCATGCCAGAGTTTTACTTTATCAAATCTGCATGCTTGCAGAAGAAACTTACATGATCACTTTTTTTTTTTTTTTGCTTAAGGTGGGCAAAATATTGGAGTGAATCGCATTCCTCCCACCCAGTGTGACAACTGGGTCCGGACCAGTAATGGAGGACATTTTGCTTCACCCAACTACCCAAACATGTACCCACCCAATCAAGAGTGCATCTATATCTTAGAAGGTAAATGCTGTATTTCTGTTTTGTTTTGCTGTAATCTTACTGTTAAATGGAAAATCTTGAACTGTTAAAACTGTCATCTTACACTGCTGTAAAGTATTGCATGGCCAAACTGGTAATATAATGAATTCTGCAGTCATTTACTTGAACAAGAAGCAAAATTTGCTCTCTCAAGTAATAATAACAAATAAATAAGAAATGCAAACATTAAGAAATTAGCTATGTAGAATAAGACATACCCTCACAGCCAGGAAAAGCAGCATCATATCTACTGTAATCTGTGAAGGTACAGAATTATTAAGATAAAAATTGTAGCTTGTTATCTTAATATCACTGATAACAGATTGCAAAAGACAAAGACTATTTCATACTATGCTGTATTGTTCTATCTCACCAGCAGAAAACCTTTATGCTGTCCTTCATTAATAAAAAAGATATATCTGGCTGCCATAGCACGGGACTAAAAGTACAGAGATTTGTTAGCACTGCTGAGGTCACTATTAAAATAATGCGATGAGGACAAAAAAATGTCATTAACTAGAATAAAACCATATTCCAATGAGAATATCTTAAATAAAGGCTGCAAGACTTCAAACACTCCAATTACTTTTCCTCTTATTAGAATGCACTCAAAACCCACTGAAGTCAGTTAAAAATATTAGTCAGCCTAATCACCAGATTCATATCAATTAATTGAAATATTTCAAGTAATGAGGTTTGGTGAGTTTTTATTTGTACAGTACAGTAGTGGTTCACAGACCCCTCCCTTTTGCTTGTTCACATGCACATCCTGGTTTTGCACCTTGGTTTTGCCTGGGAGTGCCTCGGAGAGCAGCCAGCCTGTCCTGCTGCAGGGCTGGGGCACAGAGGCAGCTTCCAGCTCCCCTCAGTCCTTCCACAGGAACATTGTGGGTGCCTGAGTGGGGCCAAGGTCCTCCAGAATTTCTAGCCAAGATCCTTCGTGCAGACCACTGCCAACATTCACAGCGGCTACAAATGCGTGTAGCTCATGTGAGCGAGGCAGGAGGTCTGACGGGAGTGCTGGAGCCGTGTGAGTAAATCCTTTCCGCATTCAGGAAAGGCAGGCAGCGTGGGATGCCTCAGCGCTGTCACTCCAGATCCCAGCCAGCAGCGGGAAGTTCGCGTAGCGCAGCCGATGCCAAGAACAAGGAACACTAAAGCCATTCATACAGGAGAAAGTCTTGGGATCCAAACCACGGATGTGAGAGTCAGGATTTAGGGCTCTGATCTGGATCCTAATATTAGGCTGCCACTGGCTCAGACTCACCAACATCTGTAGTCACCTGCATATAATTGACATATATGAAGAACGTACACTTCTCTGAATAGTCTAATAAAAGATGTCTTCTGTGAAAGGATCTACAAATTTGGACTTTATGTTTAAGAAATAGTGAGTAGTTCTTCATACTTTTCTCTTTTCCATTCTTTCCTGCATAGCTGAGTGTTTTGTCCTTTTTTATGTATTTTGCTTTCACAGAACACTTGCTTTTATTTATATCTTAATATTAAACCTTGTTCAAATACCTTTTCATATAATATCTGTTATATGTGCTGCATTAAATCAATGTGATTTCTGAATTTTCAACAATTAAGATCAGCAAGCAAAAAATTTTGTATGATTCTATGCAAAAGTATCTTTTAGAAAATAATTTTAAAAATTTTTGTAGCAGACTGCAGATGTGTTTTGAGAAGTTTCCAGTTTCTTTTTCATCTTGCTGTTTTGGAGACCTGTCTCTTCATTACTTCGTGTCTTTGTGGTTTTTATCTAGGTCTTCATTTAATCTTTTGCTCAATTTTTTTTATGTCTAGCTGCTCCACGACAAAGAATTGAGTTGACCTTTGATGAACCCTATTACATAGAACCCTCATTTGAATGTCGGTTTGATCATCTGGAGGTTCGAGATGGACCTTTTGGGTTCTCCCCTCTAATTAATCGTTACTGTGGTCTGAAAAGTCCCGCACTAATTAGATCAACAGGGAGATTTATGTGGATCAAGTTTATTTCTGATGAGGAGCTGGAAGGAAAGGGATTTCAAGCAAAGTACTCATTTATACCAGGTAAAGATGTCTAAAATTCTGAGTTAATGACCATCTGCTCCCATTGAACTCTGTGGGTGTGTTTGTTCTCTCAGCCTAGAGCTGCATTTCAGCATAAGCACGTATGGAGGCACAGTGACAATGTGACAGCCACAGTCTCAGTCCTGCTAATCCTACAGGGTACTTGGCTACAAACACTTGGGGAATCTTGACTGAAGGAAATTACAGGTCTGTAGTTTGCTAGTGAAGAAGACAGTTGAGCTTGTTCATGCTGAAGTCTTCAGCAGCACCCCTCTTTATTGCTCTAATTTGTACCAGTTTCACCAGTGGTAGGAAAGGAAAGAGCATTTATGCAGACAAAGAGCTGCCTTTTCATCAGCATCTCTTCTGGGAGTACACGACACTGGACAAAAACACCCAAAGCAGCTTTACAATAGCATTCCAGCCAGATGCAAAACATCTAAATCTCCATTCTGAAAACCCAGAGCAAATATCTGCACAGTCTAAGCTCAAGCTCTCAGTGTATCTGGATTCCCTCAACCCTTGGGCTCAGGCAGCAGAGCTGCTCTTTGCGCAAAGTGCTGTGTAGTTCACAGGTACAAAGGAGAGGACAATGTGCTGACAGTGCCTTTAGACAAACAAAAATTACATCTGCTCTGTGGAGCTACTTAAACCTGGCAGGGCATCCTTCTTACATGAAAATTTGACCTGATGTCCTTGTGCAGTGCTTGACTACTGCACTTCATAGATACTACACGTGTAGTTATCAGCATTTTATTGTCCTTTGGGACAAAAGGCAATATACAAGTGTCAGCTCTACCACTTCGATAAATGTATACACAAACATAACTTCTTAATGTTATCTTTACCCCTAGAACACATGAAAACACAATTCATGATTATGTATTACTGCTTAGGGATTCAGACTCGGAAACTTCAGATTAACATGGTGACCAGACCATTGGGAATAACATGATAAAATGTTTTCACAGAGACAATACTTATGCATTTTGCTAAGTCCATTTCCAAAGCCATTTCATCAACATCACTTTCAAAACTAAATTACCATAGTTGCAGGCTGGAACTTTAAATATACATTTAAACTGTATATTATTTTCAGAATAGATTGCAACAACTGAAGGACTGATATTTTTCTTTTCCTTCCTCTACATTTATATGAAGTGTGGTAAAATATTTCACGGTTGTGAAAATGAAAGTGAACATGCACATACTCCTGCTTCATAAAAAAATCAGTTTACAGAGAAGGTTGAAAACCTTGCAGAATTTTGCATATAGTGATCATAGATTTCACTATAGGTAAATAAAAAGAGGAGGGCAAAGAAAGCATTTTCTGAACTGTGCTGAGTCTTAAGCTCAGATCTGAGGCATTCAAGGGGCAGTGATAAACTTCCTATACAGAAAAAAACCCCATTTATAGGATCACAGAAAGATCCAAACTCTGGACCTTCATTTGGAAAAGAACTTTGTAACAAACGTGTGCACTTTTGCATGAACTAGTGCTTTCTTTGCATAGAACAACATTCCATAAACCGTATCTAGAACTGTTCTATGTGGCCTAATACAAGAGACACAGATACCCCAGGAAAAAGTACCTTTAGGACTGAACTGTTCTTTTTCACGTACTTTTTTAAGAACAGTTAGCAATTTCAAAGTGTTGATATATCTGCTAAGCTCAGTTCAAATCGTTCAGGACTACACAGACAGCAGTCTGATAAAATAAATCTAAATAAGCTTTTTGCACAGAGAAAAATCCCCCGTACTCTTGTGGAGCTCCAGTGATTTTGGTGAAAACTGACATAGTTAAATTCAGAATATAATGTAGGAACAAAATACTGAATAGTAATTTTTGGTTTTTGCTAGAAATCTGAGCTGTCAGGATAGAATTACCCTTTTCAGATAAGGTCAATCTTTATGGAATAATGTTCTCATCTAAAAAAACTTTGTCTCTATATGCTCCAATTGACTCAGTAAACTTTCTGGCAATTTTTATTGTGACATAATAAAAAATGGACATAATCTGCAGATAATACTAAAGCTTGAAGTGATTCTCAAGCACTGATAGCCCTTGTGATTCATGACTTCTTTCTATTACAGATCCTGACTTCACTTACCTAGGAGGTATTTTAAATCCCATCCCAGGTATAGCATTACAGTAACAATTTCTTTATACATGAAATTTTAAATTAATGTCATATTGCATTTGACAGCAAGGTATATCTTCTCCCTAGACTGCCAGTTTGAACTCTCAGGAGCTGATGGAATAGTACGTTCCAGTCAAGTAGAACAAGAAGGAAAAACAAAACCAGGACAAGCAGTTGACTGTATATGGACAATTAAAGCTACTCCAAATGCTAAGGTGGGTTTTGTTCATATAATTCAGTATATAATGGGTTTCTGTGACATTAGCAGCAGGCAATGGTCACTAACTGTGATTTGCATAATGTTGTACTTTCACTGAAATGAGTCATGTAGCAGTGGCTTAGGAAGTCCAGAGAGAGAATTATTTCTGAAATTAAACTTATACCAGTCCATAGTGCTGGCTTCCTACTATTTGAAGCTTCAAATACCAAATAACTGTGAGAGCTGTTCAAGCAACAATTTTCAGGGGCATTTGACTTGGACTCTGGTTTTATTGGAAGACTGCAGGCAAAAATTCTGGCTGACATCTTCAGTAATTTCCAGTAAATCTCACTGCCAAAGCTTAACATTTTGCCTCCAGTGGTTCTGTTGGTGAATTTGGTTCTGTTCAAAGTCAGCAGAACATGTGCCTGCTTCTCCCATCTAATTCACAACCAGCACCTTAAAACCCACTTTCATCAGCAGTCTGAGCTAAATGGAAAGGCTTTACCTTGTTAGGCACAAAGAAGGATAAAATCCAATTCACAACCCCAAAATACAATAGCTATAGCCTGAATCATATTAGTTTCAGAATCGTATTTCTTAAATATGAATTGCACAGAAGAGCACATACTTTTCTCCATATAGTGTACACATCTTTGATTTTGCTTCTGCTTGCCCATGCATAAAAATGAAGAAATATTTTTAAGTAGCTGCCAAGATGACAAACCTTCCCTCTGCCTTCTTACACACTCCTATTAGTTAACTAACCAGCCTTGTTAACCGCCTTGCAAGTGCATTCTAAAACAGCATCCAAAAAGATGGTAATAAGAGGACAAGACAAGAAAGAAATTAAAAGTCCATTAATATATTTGAGCCTTTGAGGAAGTGAGTCAACTCCCAAGAGCCCTATACTAGTCTAAGTAATAGACGCAGTTCTTCCAGAAACAATAACAAACCCATTTTCTCTCTACATTGCCACTTGAGTGCACCAGGTCTTGTGCTTAAGTATTTTAATAAATTATTGAATGTTGCCAGAAGGCAGAGTTATAGTTGGGTGAGTCCTGAAATTAGATCATCATCCTAAATTATTGATTTAAAACATTACAGAAAAATAATTCTTAGTATTCTGACAGTGGTTTCTCAAGCTTCAATTCAGGCAGACTTATGATGATAAAATCCATTAGATCTGATAATGTGCGGTCTCTTGAGAAAAAAAGCATAGACATTTTTAATTTCCTCAATTTAATTTTGTAATAAAAATAAACTTTTAAAACTGACACAAGTGTAGCAATGAAAGTACTTTTAAAATGTGTATAGCAGATACTTAATAAATTACCTCCATATTTCATAAAATTACCAGAATAATCAATATAATGTAAGAGTAAAGACCTTTTATACTTGCCTAACACATTAATCCAAAGGAGCTTGTGAAGAGGTGAGCACTTTTAATAGGATTATTCCTTTGTTATCATACAAATAATAGCTGTACTAAAAGTGTGCTAAATTATTTTTAGTTTCCATTACTATTTTGTAGCAGATAGATAAAGTCAATCATTAAAAGAAAATACCATCTCTCAGCCCAAAGACTAGCAATTGCAGCTCACATCCATGTTTTTGAGATTAGTCACCAATGGAAGACAGGGTCTCAGTGTAGCTGAGAATTTCCAGCAGTAAATCTAATGAAAACAGCAGGGCAGGGGGAAAAAAAGAAAATAGACAAAAAGAAAAAATACACATGCTGAAAATCACAAAACATTAGGTGAAGCATGAGCTAATATGGCACAGGCAGCACCTTCAGACAGAATGTGCAAGGGAAGGCTGTGCTGGGCAACCTGCCTCAGGAAGCACTGGGAAGGAAAAGCCAAGGGGTACACCTGTCTTTCCCTGTGCTCTTTTACCATGTTTTCAGTAAAGCCTGATAGGTGTAGGGAGGGGGTGGGGCATATCTTTTTTTGTCTCCCACAGGTAGTTGGTTTTGTTCCAGCAAATTCTTTCTAATTCAGTTTTTAAAGGCTTTGGCACTCACTGAGGCTGAAAGTGAGCTATGGCAAAGGGGCAGCAAACTGGGTAATAGAGCACAAGCATGGGATTCATCTGCCCTGACCTCCTGCTTCCCAGCTGAGCAGGAGTCCCAGAGTCCTTGGGCAGATGCATAGGAGCCCTGATGTGCAGAAGCCCTGCGGCAGCCCTGGGACGGGCCGGAGAGGCGGTCGGGAGCGGTGCTCAGACAGCCCCAGGCTGGAGCGGGCTGAGCCGAGGAAGGCGCGGGAGATCTCAGGGACAGGGGAGGAGCACCTCAGCCTCCACCTGGACACATTTCTTCTCTGTCAACACAATGGCTATCTAGGAATTTTTAAGTCTAAAATGGCCTTTGCAGCATGCTTAGGTGACTTGGTTTCATATCTCAAAACTTTCAGAAGAATTTTGAGAATTCCAATACAGCCACTGAAGAGATTAAAAAGCCTTTTGATGTGTTCATGTAATTTTAACTGAATTACAATCTTGCACGAGTTTCCTGCTACAGCAAAATAAATTATTTACTTACTCTTTAAATACCATCTCAGTCTTGTAATATCCTTGCTGCACGTGTTCTAACACATATGCTGCCTTCTCTTGGATTAGATTTCTGCTTTTAGAAGTATTAAGATTAGCTTAAATTCATTAATTCTTCCTTACACAGCCAGCTTACTTTTCTCTCGTTTCTGTTTTTATTCAAATTACTCCTGACATCATGGTTTGTGTCTTCCATAACACAGCTATGGTTCAGTAATTAGCTTTCATTCTGAAGCAATAAATTTTAATTTCCTTATTTTACTTCAGAGCTTTTCTGACTAGACTCCTTCCCTTACATTTTAACATTGTTTTTATGAATTAAAAAGAAAGGAAAGAGAACAGTCAAAATGCTTTTAAAATTATTTCAGTACATTTATGTATTCCTTGTATCTCTTCTACAGAAATAGACTTCCCATTTAGCAGAGCTTCTTGGGGGTTTCTTCACCAAGTATGTTGCTTTGTACTGTTTCTCCAAAGGGAGCAGAAATAAATCAAAGTAAATTTTTAAATAAAGAATGTTTTGCAGAGCAGGGAGAAGTGAAACAGATACCCAAGACAAATTTCAGGTAATACTCCACATGGACATCTAATAAGAAAATATAAGTTTGAAAGAGTTGTGAATTGGGAATTACATAAATGTGTAAGGGAACAAAACATCTTATTCAAGATTTGCTAAGAAAGAAAATTCTCCTCTCTGTATTTCTTCTCCTAAAGACATTGGTTCCTCTTTTCTAACAGATCTATATGCGATTTCTGGACTATCAAATGGAGCACTCCAATGAATGCAAAAGGAACTTTGTTGCTGTGTATGATGGGAGCAGTTCCATTGAAAACCTGAAGGCCAAGTTCTGCAGCACAGTGGCCAATGATGTCACGCTGCAGACGGGGACAGGGGTGGTGCGGATGTGGGCGGATGAAGGCAGCAGACTGAGCAGGTTCAGAATGCTCTTCACCTCCTTTGTGGATCGTAAGTAGATCTGAAAGTGCCAATTCTCCTGGTATCAGGGTATTTCAAGTATTTTAGGGAAAGCATCAGCGGTACATTAAGCAGGAGGAATACATTAAAAAGGTTGTTTCTGTTTCCTTCACATAGTAGCAGGTAAATTAGATAATTGCTTTATTACAGTTCTAACATGGTTCCCGAAGAAAAGCTTTCCTCCATTCCTAAAAGGTTTATTTTCCATTTGAATTCAGCAGTACTGCCCTAGGCTACATCCTTCTCACAAAGAGATGTCCTTCTCTACAAATGAGCACAGACGTATTTCAGAAAGACAACAGTGGGACTGAAGTGTGCTCTCCCACTAGCTCCCAGTTCCCTGCCAGACACCACAACAGGCTCTTCTTAAGCCCACTCTGGCTGTTCAGAAGAGTAGAAAACAAGCCTGATCCTGTAAAATACCACTCTCCTTCCTATCCACAGCTCTATCTTCAATTGTGGGTCTGGAACTACACCCCCTCCAGCCAAGCTGCTCCCTCTACCCTCAGCTGCATTTGGCTCTAAAGGACCCCACACGTGCTCCCTTGGCAAAGCTCTGTGGTGTTGCACAGCCATGGATAAGCAGTTAAAATCAAGTTTATTCAAGAAGGCTGTAATTAAAGCAGAGTTGTAAATGCCATCTGGATTTTTTCTTGGATTCCATAGCCTGGGTTAGAGATAGTCTTTATTTTCATTGTAAGTTAAGATGTTTCTTGAAAGCACGTTTTTTGTGAGATTTTTTTCTTCTAAGGGTGTTCTCCCTAAATGGAATTTTGTTGCCTCACATATTTACAGAGGACAATACTGTCCACATTGCAGAACCTGGAAATAAATGGCACTAAAGCAGACTAAGTTCAGAACTGCAGAGCAGATCTGAGACACATGGGGAGAGCTGTCAAATGTTCCCGTTTCAGGAAATCAGACCTACGCTTGTGCTAAAGGTTTTCAAAAAGTTTTGCTTGAAGAATAAACAGTACTGATTTGCTGACAAAAAAAATAACTTTTCTGACAGAACATGTCTGTAGCCAGTCCTGAAAGAGATCCTGGTCACTACCTGGCAAGAAAGTTCAGGTTACAGGTAACAGGTAGATTTTATGTTCTGTTCCATAAAACAGTAAATTTTAACATAGGAGAAAAGCTACTTTTTGTAAAACAATCTTTCTAAAGAAAGACTGTGTAAGAGAAATAGCTTCTGGCTTACTTTGAATACAGGGTAGTAAGGAACAATTGCATGTTTCAAGCTAGTCTATTGTTTAACCTACCAGAGGCATCTGACAGGCTTTAGATATTGAGAATTTAAATAAATGTCAGTTTTAAGTACAACTTGCAAAAATTGATAACTGCTTTTCCAGTAGCTTTTATTTCAATACAATTATTAACATTGGTGATAGTGCAAGTTATTCCAGCTTTCAGTTTAGAAAATGCTATGAACTTTACCAGGGAAATTATCTATTTATATTATAAATATTGGAGTGGGTTTTTTGTTGTTGTTGAATTTTGTTGTTTTAGATCTAAAAATCCTTTGGGTTTTTTGGGAGGGGTTGTGGGGGGTTTTCTAATGCAAGAGGCTGAAACACTAAGTACTCCTAAAGGTAGATAACTTTCCAAATTTCTGAGTTTAAAACAACTCAAAAGTCATTGGCAGAAGAACATCTGCAAAGGTATGTAGTTATTGTTATTTACTTGCAATACTGCCTTTCTTGGATTGGGTCACTGAAAAGTATGTGGCTGAAAAGGGTTTCAAGTATTTTTATATAATCTAGTCATAAGCAATTTTTCTAACTGAAAGAAGTGAATCTGAGTTTATCTTATTTTCAGATTGTTAAGATATCTTTCTCTTCTACCTTGCTAATGATTTGTAATTATACAAAGCCAACCATGAAAACAATATTTCTGGAAAGATTTCCATAAATGAACTAATAGTGCATGACAGTCACCTAACACACACCTAGCGCTGCTTGCAGATTTGACTAAGTAATTCAGCTAACAGCAATGGGAAAAATCAATGTATTTGATTTCTGGCTTGATTCAATACATGAGTAGTGCTGGATACAAAGAGCACTATGAGCATTGCACCACTCTTGGGCAGCTGTTATGAAAAGAGTCCAGCTATGTCCTTGAAGTCCTAGGTTGGAACTGATAAGTCATTGTGACTTTAAGACTTCAAACTCCCCAAATAACAGACAAAAGGAGAATAAGTCCATTTCTCCCATCTTCATGAACTGTGAAAAAAAGCCACACCCACAAAAAGTTAAAGAGACTGCACAAACATGTAAAATAGAGACTGTGCTGGCAGCTGGAGGAGCAACAGCAGAATGCATCATCCAAACATACAGAACTGTAAAAAAAATTCACCTGTTCAGGGAAATAAGAAAGGGAATATGTCTTATATTATGCCATAACTGACAGAGTGGCCTGATCTTGACCTTCTGAAGGACTGATCCTATTTTAAAGCAGTGTTCTTCAGACTAGATCTACTTTCCAAACAATTAAATTCTCAACTCACTTGAGCAAGGAAGTGACGTGACAGCTACCATGACATTTTTAAGCACTGAAATTACATAGATAAACTGTTCCAAAATAACACTCTTAAGTATGTTCTGTATTCATACTTGCACTACAATTAAAGCAAGTTCTTGTATGGAACTTCTTGCCAGATTGCCAGGGTTAAGCAGTAACAGCAAATACAAAAGCTTAAAACCAATGAGTCTAGGTTACCAAACTTGAGTGAAGTAAGCAATGGGAAGACAATACATATTTAATTTAGGAATGCAAAATCAGAATTAAAGGTTTGAATGTTCTTTTTTCTTAGGCATAACTCATCTTTTTGTCATTGAGATTCTCAAGCCTAACAGAAGGACTAAGTGAGAAACGCAGTGGTCAGGAGCAGTCATTCCCTCTGCTCTACCCTTTGGGCTCCTGGTTATGTTTCAGAGAATCCAGACTGCTCAAGAACACATTCTTTCTGTGAAACCAAAGAGTAGAATATCTATCACACATCTTTGCTGTTTAATATATAACTGACTCCACTAATAACAGACATTTCCATCATAAAAATACCATATTACTGAAACAAAGGGAAAACCAATTTCTTGTCCAGTGCCCTGAATTCATAAATAATACCCTATGTATATTATACAACACCCTGAAAAGAATTATTACTACTTTTAATGTCTTTTTTCTAATGTCAAGGAGCTGTAACAAATACTCACAAAAACATAGGGCAGCTTTCTAGTTAATTTCTTTCTTCAAATTTCTGACTATATATAGATAGATACATAAAAAGCTAAACTGTACTCTCTCAATCCCTGCATTAGCTCTAATAGGAGGATCCAGGAGCTTTTGATTCACAAGCAGGAATGACTTAGATGCCTCTAGTTATTGAAATCTCTTGCAATTACTGAAACAGTCCTCCACAAGCTGAAATCTGATTTGCCTTAAGATATTAATGGGCTCTAAAATGCAGATGTTCAGGGCCTGCTTCACAACATCCACACAGCAGATGTTCCGCAGAATAAATATATAATTGATAGTGAGCATGCGATTTTTAAGTATTAAGTTTTTAAAGACACATGCTAAAGCCTTCTTCCATTATCTGTGTTTTGTGACTGTCCCTGTTTGCTACCTACCCCTTTGGAGAAAGAATTGGTTTTGTAGCATTGATGATACACTGAAAGCAATCACATGAAGAGAGAGAAAAGCATCAGATAATTAGTGACATGAAAGAAAAGTGATTGTGTTTGAAACAGAGAGGAAGAATGCATGTTAAAAACCCCAAATACAGGAACTTACTAGTTTTATTGCAAGGCATCAATTACTGAAAATTCTGAATGTTTTCTTTCTCTTCTCTCCTGCAGCTCCCTGCTCAGGCAACACTTACTTCTGCCATAGCAACATGTGCATCAATAATTCTTTAGTCTGCAATGGCATTCAGAACTGTGCATACCCTTGGGATGAGAATCACTGCAGAGGTGAATATAGTGCAAACCACAGCCTTTATGAGCTAGGCTGGTCAGTTTGCCTTTCAAGAAAGTCATGAAATGTCTTTTTCCTGGAAATATGCTGAAGACAGCTATTCTGCTTATCTCAGGAAGGTGTTCCAAATTTTTTATTTAAACTCAGGACACATGTAAGCATCCTGAATATTGATCTTACTGCTTTTAACTAAATTTCTTCTTCTTCAGCATATACTCTCTATTTTAAAAGGATATCAGCTTGATAAGAAATAGAATTTAGTATTTTTGAGGCTGCATCCTATCAATTTCTAAACTTTAACTGAAGCAAGGATTGTAGGGACAGGTAATACCTTTTAGAGATAAAAATAACGAGCTGAAAAAACAGAAAAATTTTCAAGCACAAAAAGCCTCTCTCAGGGCTGAAATAGAAGCAACGATCCTCAAAGACAGTTATAAAACATGTGTTTGGAGTTGTAAATCACAGGCTATTTCAGGATAAATTCAACTGCTGTATATGGTGTGAGAAAGGATGGGAGGAAGGAGGAATTGTTAGGAAGCATGAAATAAACACTTATTGAAAACAGACACGTGTAAATTGCTGCTTCTAGAACATGGGTTGGGGAGTAATTTTTCAACTGTCACAACTACAGTAAAGACTTGTTTCAATATCAGGATTTGTAGGAAAAATTCTCATAATTTGAAGAAATTGTTACTCTGTTAAAGCACAAGCATTCTCCTGTGCTTCAAGAACAGCTCAGTTGTCAGAGTTAGAACAAAACCAGTCTAAGGTCAACAATTTTTCTTTCTAAAGAAAACAATAGAACAAAACCACTTGAGCTTGTTTGGTTAGGGTTTTTTGACAAATACAATGGCATCAATAGGTCTGAACACAAAACTCCAGAAGATTTAAATATGTCTTCCATTTCAAAGGGAAACCGACCCTGCAGAAAGGGTCAAAACCTTCTCTACAGAAGGTCTTGAAAGAAAATGTCTTTTCAATGCACAAATCCTGCTTGAATTTTTTAAGTAAATAAACATTTAAAAAGCCCTACTTTTAAATTGCATTTTGGGTAAACAAAGGAATTCACACCACTAATAGATATTCTAATGTAAGGCATATTGTGGAAGTTTTCCAGTTAACAAAACTGATCCATAACTCCCAAGTTTGCAATGTAAAACTAAGCTTCCTCTAAACAATCCTTGCTTTTGATAATATTCAACATTCCCTCTTAAATTCAATTTCCAAGTCTCTTTCCCATCTTTACCAGCTGCTTTCTAGACTTTCTCCTAGAATCCACACTTCACTCACATACTGCAGTATTAAAAAAATTAATTCCATAAAAACTTTCCCAGTGTTTGTAAATTGCTGTATCTAGTGCTGAACAACCTGTCACGTTTTATGTTGAATGCAATCTAAATTCTGCTGTAATACTTGCACAGCAAGAAATTAAGAGGCAGCTGAAGACTAGATCCACATTGCCAGCTAAGGGAGACTGATGCAACCAAATAAGCAATACTTAGCCTTAAAAAGAGAGCTGCTCACAATTGTGCTCAGTTCCTGCAGGCACCCAGAGTTCTCATTTAGTCCATATCAATAGCTACATAAATCTGAGCATATTGTGACCTACTTATGCCTAAGCCCTGTTAGACAAAAATTGATAGAGAAGTCAGTTGTGTGCAATTTATTTTAAGAGACTGGAGAAGACATCACCTTTTGCAAAACAACTTTTTGATTAAAATTTCTGTCAAGAATTAAGAAACTTAGATGCAGACAAGAGAACTGCCATAGCACTGAAATTCATACCTCCCACCATGGATGGTACCACTGAGATCTAAGCTAGGCAGGACAAGGGGAGATATCCTCCTTCACTTCAAAGGTAAAAAGTAGCTCAAAGTAAATAGTCCAAGATCTGAAGCAGAAATGTAATTTCTTATTAGCCAACTCCTTGGGAGTCTCTGCTTAGTATAAGGGTTGTTTCAAATAACACATGATGGCATATAGCTCTCCCCATGCACTTTGTGTGGTACTTAGGTGCATAACACACATATTCAGATGCCAGGAACCAGATATCTGAAAATATTGTGCAAGACTTAGGCTACTACATTTTCTTCTGCATAGTCTTAAGTGCTTTTCTTCCACTAACCAATGTTGCAGTGTAGAAATCTTTCAGTCCTCTAGGATAAGAACATTTATGGAACAGAAATCCGACTGGAAAACTTTAGTCTTCAAATAAGAATTTTAAATATGGAAAACCATCTCGTTCTGATGCTGCCATCTTGTGTGTTTTCACATGAAGTACTAGCCAAAATTGCCATATGATTTGGGTTGGTTGGTGTGTCCCCCTGCCTTTTTTTTTTTTTTAGTTAACTTGATCATTGGACTCTTAGAACTGGAATACAGCTTTGCTAAAGCTCCCTGTGATGAATTAGGTATAACAGACTTACACAATAGACACAGCCATTACATTTCCAAGAGATGTGAAAACAAACAGTACAATTTTTCTTATGTCTGATAATATTTCACTTTTAAAGAAGAACTAGACAATTTTAAATCTAGGTTTTCTTCTACTGCCATCACTGGGAATGTTACCAGCAGGAGCATACCATGGTAAGAGAAACATCATCTGTAGCTGGATTTAACCTATTTAAGGTTAATTTAAGCCTATTTAACTCACAGATTTAGGAATACAGACCATCAGTAAAGGTTCAGGATGGAAGGCACACCCCAGCTGAGTCAGCACGCACTGCTTCACAGAGTTGCACCTGCCACTGAATTATATGGTAGCCACTAATGACGGGGAATTAGACAAATCCCATTGACATACAGTTCTAGTCTCCAGTCCCATTAACTAATTTTATCACTTGCAGGGCAATCACAATACAGTTTTGCTTTGTTTAAATACATTATCTAAAGTGTAGAAATGAATAAATGTCATAATCATTTTTTCTTTGCAGAAAAGAAAAAAACTGGATTGTTTGAACAAATCACCAAAACCCATGGGACCATCATTGGCATCACAACAGGGATAGTTTTAGTTCTTCTCATCATTTCAATTCTAGTGCAAGTAAAGCAACCTCGCAAAAAGGTTATGGCTTGCAAGACTGCCTTCAATAAAACTGGTTTCCAGGAAGTATTTGATCCTCCACATTATGAACTCTTCTCACTAAGGGACAAAGAAATTTCTGCAGATTTGGCAGATTTATCAGAGGAACTTGAAAACTATCAGAAACTGCGCCGCCCTTCAACAGCTTCCAGATGCATTCACGACCACCACTGTGGCTCCCAGGCCTCCAATATCAAACAGAGCAGGACCAACCTGAGCTCCATGGAACTGCCCTTCCGCAATGACTTTGCGCAGCCCCAGCCCATGAAAACATTTAACAGCACATTCAAGAAAAGCACTTACACTTTCAAGCAAGCTCACGACTGCCCTGAGCAGGTCATAGAAGACAGGGTGATGGAGGAGATTCCATGTGAAATTTATGTTAGAGGAAGGGAAGATACAGCACAAGGTTCATTATCTATTGACTTTTAACTTCCTGCTGAAGGTGGTATCAGTGTATATACAAAATCCTCGTGTACAACGACAGTGTATATATTAAAAGTGTACCATATGCAGCGTGTGAGATGCACACACTTTTAGCTTATTCATTTCAAAAAACAAAACCAGTCTTCATAATTAATTCTTGCTGAAAAAATGGTGGATTTCCTCCCATCTTCCCAAGCTACCTATCTAGTGGAGGAATAAGACGGAGACTTGTGCATGAAAATTATAAGATAGGATATTGGAAGAAAAAACCCTACAACTACTAATCATTGAACACTGAAAACAATGACTACTATTCTCTTCTTCGTACCATTTTCTCTTCTTTAGATGTCTGCTTTTCAAGACAATTTTAATACCTCACTTGCATAAATAAAAGTAGTTAAGTGCACCACGTGTATGTCAACATAGGTGTCTTATTGTATTTGTCAAATTGAAAGTAGAGTTAGTGTTAAGTGCCAGTTAAGACTCATTAATTATGTTACAGCCATCTGCTTCACTTACCTTTAATTATCATCTGCACACTCTATGCTTTGTGAGAAATAAGTGAAAAGGGTTACTGCCTTTAAACAATATCAAGTTATATTAATTTTAGTACATTTGGAAGTATCTTTGCAGCTTTCAGTTAAAACACAAGTGAGTAGTCATTTTATTCTAGATGTAGACTTTTACAACAGTTTTCTTTCAAGAAGGTTTAGAATTTTAAAATATTCTGCCATATATTATAGCTCCATATGGCGCACTGATTTCACAGCTCTGTACTTAGGAAACAATTTTGTTCCTGAGTTTTCCAAGTATTTACATAAATAGATTGTACTGTACATTTGTCTCTTAAAATAGCTTTTTACTCCTTGTTGCAGCCAATCTTCCCTACTGAAATCAGTGATGATACTTTTAGCTCATGTCCTACTTGCCTGAAGAGAACTGCTTTGAGGTCTTGTGATTACTGGGTATATGAAGGTACCGGAAACAAATCACAAAGCAACTCTAATTAACCCCTATGGAATCCTTCTTGTGCCCCTTGTTTCCACTTGAAAAATTGCACATTTCATGTCTTTTTTAATGGTGGTTTGGACCTAATTTAAAAATTTTTACAATATAGAAAAATTTAAAAAATATATTCTCATTGTGGTTTTTAAGCTTTTTATAGAGTTTGATACTGTACAGACTATTTCTTAAATCCAAACCTAGCACCTGTACAGCAGGCTTCTTTCAGTGTCCTCTTAGCAGCTCTGAATAACCTGCAGTTGCTGCTGCACACATCACAATTTGCCAAGAACACTTATCATGACTTCCACATTAGCCTACACTTTCTTCCCTGGGTACTTTGAGCTTATTCAGGTATTTTGTTTACAGGAAACCTTTGACTAAAGCTGATCCCCCAGCTTGCACTGGGCATAGCCTTTATTTCCAGATGGATGTTGAACCATAGTGTTTGTTGTGCTGACTGTAGTACAAAAAAACCCCCAAAAACATCTTAACATATGACCTTTGCAACTGAAAAATCATTTCTTTGAAATAAAAGATGAACAACAGCCGTAATCACAGATTTTCATTAGAATGATAAAGATTTTTTTTTTTTTAATGCTTAAAATGTACAACATTTAAGGGGAGAAAAGAAAGGGGAATTGAATTTCTTCAACACTCCCCAACTTCAAAATTAACCCTGTCTCTTGTCTAAAAAGAACTTAATCAGCTCATATCTTAGCCCCATGAGGCTGTATCCTGGTGCCAGTTTTTGTGCTGGTCCCAGAATGTATTTCAATTCTAAAGAACGAAAATGGACTTTATTTTTAGATGCACTACGTGCAGAAAATAAATATTTTTAAAATCTAGCTAATTTTTACTTGAAAATTGTTGAATATTTAATTAAAACATTTGGCAGATTTTATTTACTTCTCATTGTTCTCAGGATAAAATACCTCACCATGACCTATAGGACACACAATGCTGTTTGTGACAGTTTGTTATTTCCAGATTCTTTCAACAAGTAATATGTAGTTTTACACAGGTCATTCTTATCCATATAACTCTTGTAAATGCTAGGTTTGCATGATGTAAGTTTTCTTTTTAAGGTATATTTATCCATGTGCTAAAAATAATATGATTCCTACTCTTTCCCAAGTTACGTTGTCCTTGAACAGTAAACCTGTACTAATAAAACAAATAGGAAGCCTGCAGAGCCCAAGTCTGTGGGGAAGAGGGAAATTGAAGAAGTTCCCAAATGGCTCGAGTAATATTTCAGTCTCTGTCGCAGCCTTGTGATTACATGGTCAGAACACAGCTGCCTTTTGGCTACCCCAGAGCACACAGGGGAGCTCCCACAACCAGTCCTGGCTTTTGAGCATAACTGTTTCCAATATCCCGTGGTGTGTTTGAAAACCAATCTGCCTACACAGCCCATGGCAGGGTGGGGTTCAGTAACTGAGCTGTGCTTTGAGAAATAAGTCTATTAGGCTATTAGAGCCATACTTCCACTTTCAGTATAATCAACTTCCCTTCACTGTAGAGAAAGACTAACTGGGTAGACTGCTGGGTATCACAGTACAGAAAGCTGACACTTTTAGTGAAAGAATCTAGTATTGGTTTTGCACTCTCAATCTGGTTGAAGCTGATGTTGGGGTCTTTAAACTTTTTTGGGACATTAGTGAAAAATACCACATTTCACACTAGTGCGATATCTAAGTACCATTAGCTTATTTCCATTTTCTCCATCTTAAATTCATTCATTTCTAGGAGCATCCTGATTTTGCACTCCGTTGTACCCAGAGCTGCAATACCCTGTGCTAGCACTGAATGCTCCTTAGCAAAGACACACTCACTAGACACACACTGACCAGGAAAAGACCAACAGAATTGACTACTTTTTGGTATTTCTAATTGATTTTTCCTTTTATCATAGTAGCTTAGACTATCTAAGCAAACTGTCGAACAGGAAGAATGAATTGTGATGAAAATTGTGTAAGTAAACCTACAGCCAACATGAAAATAAAAGTGGCTGTGATGTACAACTCCTGTGAGTTCTGTGAGCAGATGTCTGCATTTACAGAGGTGATGACAGTGGCACAGGAAGCTCGGGCTTAATGCTGTTCCTGACTCCTCGGTGATCACAGAAATACCAACGTGTACTTAAAATGCACGGGATTCTCTTGTCTGCTATAGACAAGATGACCTCATAGCACCTACAAATTACAATGGCATATTGCAATAATGACTGTGTATTTTTACTAAACCAATACAAAGAAGGGTTATGAAAAGAACTGTCACTGATTTACAAGAAAAGGTGCTTGTCATGTGAACACTTCACAGAATCTTTATGTCATTAAAATACACTGCTTTGTTTTTCACTTGGTACAAAGAATTCTGTGCGTTAGCAGCAAATCTGCTGAATGAGGGAAAAAGGCTTGTCTTATTTGTAAAACAAATTTGTCCCTAAATAAGGTTCTTATATCATTGATCACAATGATCATTGACATTTAATTTTCCAAATTATTTAAGTACAATGCTTTATCTGAAAGGACACCAACAGCACAAGTAATTTTAAAAAATTTAAAAATTTAAAAATATCACATATAGCTAGGAAGATGAGTAAATTACTGCTTGATATGGAACAACTGAATTCATGTGGATGTATGAAACCACAGCTACAGTGTGGTGAGGCTCTATATATCTGTTCACAGCAAAACTCAGTCAAGTCCATTTACTTTTACATGTCCTTATTTCAAAGTTGATGTATAAGCCCTATGATTGCTTAGGTCTGTAGATTGTTTATCAAAACAAGATTCCTAATCCATGTCAGCCTGAAGATAAGCTGATTTTACACTGAGATCACACTGCTAAAACTGAATATTAATTATAATGGGAGAAAGGATTTTAAAATCAAAAACCTGGATGAATTGATTCGTCCTCTGAAAATTAGTATTTACAGCACCTATCTCAACCTAACAATAGTTTTGCAACTGCAAAAATAATTCATGTGATATCTAACAAGCATCTCTGTACAGCATAAATCCCCCTTGTAAATGCACAAATCACATGTCAATATACTGTAATACGTGGTTCTGTGTCACCACCGTGGAACTGCAAGTTTATTTTCATATTCAGATTCCTTTGCTACACTCCATTTTACACAATCAGCTTAACAAAAATCTTTTTCCATCTGTTTCATAGATCAACAACAGTAATTTCTGAATGGTCAACTTGTTCACTCTTATCTCAGTACTGAAGATAATCTACCATATACCAGATAAAACAGCTTAGTTTTTATAAGTCTGTTCTTAACAGAGCCAGGCTCAGGGAGAAACAAAGAACTTGATGTCTTTGTACCCCCTTCCACTACTACCTCATAATTTATGGTAATAACTTGTATACTGGAGAAACCCTTAAGAACTTCATGCCAAGTTCTGTTCAAGAAAAACCAAAGTATTATGATAAACCAAATAACAGGTACCTAAGATCTACACACCTCAGAAATGCAAAATAATTTCCTGGTTTGGAACCTGTATCATTCCTTTTGAAGGATGGAATGTCAGCTGTTAGTGCTCTTAAAAGATGCATATCACATCATTTTCCCCCAAATAATTACTTCTCATCCCAAACACAGGTTTCCTAGACATCTTTAATGTGCTAAAACTTATTTCAATATTTTATTAATTCATATATAGAAATATATGCATATTACAACTTATAATTAGCCTCAAAGTTCATTATCACCTACATAAAGTTGCTTCTGTCTTCCTTCCAAATGTTATTTAGGAGCAAGGATTATACTGCGAAGTATTTATCACTAAACCACAGCATCTGAGAGTTTAAGCCTTACGTTAATTTCTAAGACTGTACTGCAGCTTATTTTCCACCAGAGAAGTGAGAGACTACAAAGAAAACTCAAAGCTCACAGGATTATCTGCTTAACCTCAAATGAATATGGCTAAACTGGAACAAAGTACATCAGTGTTCTAATACTCGAGGTTTAGTATTTCATGGGGAAGTAATATCAGCCTTAAAAGAGCCTGTGGTTTTTTGTGAGACGATTTAGTTTGCCCCTGGTTTGCTCATAACACATGTCTGTAACAACTACTACATTCACCTGTGAGTAACACAGGAATCCAGGGTTTAAGTTATTTGCAGAGACAGGAAAGGAGTTGACAATTAAAGAATTCTTTGTTTAAAATACAAAAGGGGAAACAATCAAATATTAACCACTGGACATTTCTGATACAATGTTTAACACCCCATAATGCAGTTGAATTACCCTCAAGATAATAAAGTCCATAATTCTACCTAACCAATATTTTAGGTTCCCTCACTTCAGTAAGCACCCTCAAATACTCCTAATAATTTGGAAAAACCCAGCTGTTAGGACGGAGTTTACTGGCTAGCATTCTCAGCTACCACTGATTATTATAGAAAAAGATGATTCAGTGGTTAATGGGGGTGAAAAAAGCAGGAAAATACTCTTGAAAGCAATTATGAGATAAAAAATTCCTAGGAAGACAAGTCAATAAATCCCAAGTCTCTTAACCATTGTAATCAATCTTCTATTTGTAAAGAACAAACAGCCAAGGTACATAAGCAATACCACTCATTACTGGCTCTTCACTGTATTTTTAATAACCCAACAGAGCAATTGAAGGCCTGAGGCCAAGTCAAATAATTTTAATTTTTCTGTAGTAATGAAAAACAAAGAAATCTAGTAGAGTGAAGATGTTTGCTTTTCACTTACCAGAGGCAAAAGATTCTGCACAGGCCATTTAATCTTCTGTCATCATTAAATGTTATCTTTAACAGTAAAGGGAATTCTGGAATATAAAAAAACAGCACAAAATATCTATGTATAATTCAAGTGTATATTAAACAGACCAAAAGTAACAGATACTTAAAATAATCTCATATATTAGGTAATTTTTAGAGCTCTGTATGACTCCTAAGGTTATCACATTCCCCCAGACACTTCTGCATTTTGCCTGTTTTAATACATTTGAACACAAGCTCTCAAATCTGTGCAAGAGAAATAGGAGTAAAAGAAAACGAAGTTCTTTGCCTTTAAGATCCAGAACCAATAAAGCTTCAGACTTGGAAGGCTTTACTGTACTGCACTTCCCTCATCAGAGTAGAAGCAAGGACAGACATCAGCATAAGGAAAAGACATCCTCTGCTTGAACTATCAGAATACAAACATTACTTATGAATTGTTAGACCATACAAGTTTGGTGTGTTTGGTTGTTTTTCAATTGTAGTTCCAACTTTCCTTTAATTATTAACATCATAAGATAAAAGGCTCTCTAAAGAAAATGTGGAATTTTGCCCACAAAGAGCTGTATGAAGTAGATTTAAATATTGCATGACAGTGTTTAAAATTAAGAAATACCTGGTTTAAATGCCAATTTATAAAGTGTAAAAAGCTGCATTACATACATTCAGAGAATAGTTTCCATTACAAGTTGCCAGATGTGTATCATCAGGATTTAATGACAACATTTTAGCACCACCTCTAACACTACCGCAGCTGAAAAATACTAATGCTGAACAAGAGGAGTAAAAAGCATAAACCCACTCCTTTTTCAGTACACTCTCTTCCCCTCAGGAACACAAGTAAAGGCTACCAACTGTTCTTTAGCAACAGTACCAAACAAGGAGCTCAAGGTAAGAAGTAACCCTCAAGGCTTAGGGGAACATCAGCAAGAAGTAGAAAAAATTTAAGTTATTTCTACACTAATGTTCCTATTCCTAAGTAGCTTGTGCATCATTTAAAAACAAACAAAAATATGCAGGGTGATCATACAAGGACCACAACTGCTAAGGGAAATGTATGTGATTGAATTTAGTTTTATGTGAATCAGAACTGGAGGTCATGGCTTATCTTTGCCATAGGACCGCACAGAAATTAATCTCGCCAAAAAACCCCGAAAGACAAGGAACAGTCACTTCAGACTCCGAGTATAATGAAAAATTATTTCTGTAAAACTGCAAGAATCTGCAGCTTGTTTGGTTGCCTTGTTGAGTTACAAAGAACAGCTGACACCGACTGAAGGAAGTGGCAGAAAGCCAAGCCTGTCTCAAAGCAGAACCACTTGTCTGCTGTATATTTGAAGATGTAATAACCTGTCTCCTGCTTGCATAACCACGGGGCTACCTCCCCTTCTTCCATCATGGAAGCACTTCCAGGACTGATGGTAGAATATTTGAAATGAATGACAATCCTGCCTGTGGGCCCCAGGCCAATCTTAACAGAAATACCCAGTATGATATATCCAGGGAGAAAAAGTAAATGGCTTTGATTCTCCTTCAGATAGGAGTCAAATTCTAGGGTCTAATATAATGTCCACCAAATTCAGTGTATAAGCATCCAAAAAAATCATACACTCTCCTAAGGAGCAAGATCTGGATGCCCTATGAATAATAGACATCAGCTTCACTAAACATACTGGAATACTTTTCAACACGAAAGCACACTCAAGCTGAAAGATTTCAATACAGAGCCAAACATCTAGAGTGCTATTTTGAAGGGTAATTCATTACATTAGTGATCCTATTGATTAACAGCAAACCCCTCTTATTAAGGTTAGATGTGCATATTGATTTTTTTTCTTTTTAAGGAAGACTTTGTATGAATATTAATGGCTAATGCCTAGAATTGAAGAACTGAAACACGATTTAGCAAATTAAATGAAACCACGTTCTCCGTTCCCAGCAGCCAAGCCACATAAGCAAAATGCCACATCTGATCTAATGCCTATTTTTACTATTTTTAAAAGGATTTTGGAAGAAAATCTTTGTCACAACCTCTTACAGAAAGGGAAAAGCTAGGTAGGAAAGTATAAACACAGAAAGGTTAGATTACAAAAGTATGAGAAGAGATACTACACAACCACAGCCTACGAAGGGCTGAAAAATTGAATTGTGGATGTAACCCAAGGCATAACTCATGTGCCTCTCTAGCGCCAATATAAAGCTGAAAATTGAAAATAGGTTTACTTTTCTAGAAATTGGAAACACTACAGCATCATTGAAACACCCCAGTCTTCTAGTGCACGATTTGTTTCATTTATTACCAGTGAAGTTTTTCCCCCATCTATGGGTCTAATCTTCCTGACAGCCCTGAACACTTTACACTGTAGCAGTCAGCTGCAGAGACGCATCTCTCATGATCCTGATGGGGCATAAAGTAGATAAACGACCAAGTTCCTCATTTCTAGTGCAAAAAACCTCTTAAGCACAGACAAATCTGATTATTCAAGAATATTGTCCTCCTAAGCCTGCTCCAGCAGCATTTTAAAAAATAGCTAAACCTATTTTCTCATCAGATGGGGCCATGTGTCCAGTAATGTCTGCACACAGCACATCTAAATAAATGTATCTTCATTAGTTTCATGTCAGCGTTAGCTCAAATAATAACAAAAGTACCCTCAGATTGAATATGCTGCCAAAGCCACCCAGCTCTGCTTTTTCCTACAGTATTATCATCCATTAAAGCTGTTGATTATGAAATTACTTTCTATCCCTGTCCTTCACACCATCTGACCAAGCCCAGACTACTGCTCTCTGCTGTCTGTATGCAGATAATAATTCATATTCCAATGCAAATAAACACAAGAAAGTACAATGTTATGTTCCCGCAGCAATAATTTAGAATACTGACCCATTAATATCTGTCACAAATAGGGGAGACAATCTGCTAAACAGTTATCCAGAAGCCCTATAAGAATGCACACATATGATTTAAAATATGTATATTTTCATCTTGGACAACCTAAATTTAAAAAAGTATGTATACAGTAGAGAAAGAAGGATATTGTGGAAAATACAATGGAGGAGTTAGGTATTTCCTGTTTTATTAGCAGGTTACTATCAGCATTAGAGATGAATAATGCATGACTATCCAGAAATAAGACATTCAAAAACTGAAGAGAGAGGTAAGCTTGAATAACCCATCAAATCAATCTTCAGGGAAACAAATTAGGGTACATTACTGTCACAGCTTTTGCTTGACATGGTTTCAGATTTTAATCCAGTTATGTGGAAAGTCTTGGGAACATCAAAGAAATAACTTTTTTCCCCCCTCTCCTGAACACAAACAAGTGAAAAGGCTTTTAATAAATCCTTTAAGCTGGATACATAGCTCATACAGAGGGAAAGAGAACATAAAAAAATATATTTCTCTAAATTCTGACTTACTCTGGAAGAAGAAATGATGCCTCAATTACACCCCTACCAAAACAGCAGCTTTTAGAGAATTCTTTCACTAGACAGCAGTTCACTGAAATGCTACATTAATGTACATTTCAGGCTTTGAAGTCAGGGGGCGAAAGCAGAAATGGACCAAGAAAAACAGGCATGCCATGTCCCCTTTACAATTACATTAATTATTTTTCCCATCTCTGTGGAAAGGTTATTTAATGTATCCAGATTTCTCATTTTCCTAGCAAGACTCAGTGGAGAGACAAGAAAAATACTTTTTATTTCATATACAGAATGTGTATAGCTCACTTATTTCATTAGATTTGTCACGACTTACAGTGGTCAAAGTAAGAGCAGAATTCTCTTTACCTCCTGATGAGCATACGACTGAAAGGCTTCTGCTCCTCCATTAAGGCCAACCAAAGCACCCTGGGGGCAAAATAAATAAGCAAAGAACAGACAGGAAGAACTTACTTGCAGTGATGAGATATTCTGGTAATAACTAAGTCACAGCATTGCCATGGAAGAAGACTCTCAGGGGTCAAGTACCTAATTCCTGTGCCCACTCCACTTGTAGACTCAGAAATCTTTCAGTAAAGCTTATGAGTAAAGGTGCCTCTATATTTGTGCCTTTCTAATTCAAGTATTTCAATAATTTCAAGGTTTTGTCTGCAGCTGCGGACTGTAATTTTAAGTACACAACTGTACTACAATCATATCACAAAATAATACTGATTGGATAAGGATATGGACAGAGACAAGTTCCAAAATACAGAACAATAACTTTCCTCTCAGGAGTCATGGTTTTCCTTCCCAATTCTGCCATTGTTAACTGTGTTTTCTTGGTTAAGACATTGGAGATCAAATGACCCAATTTGTCTATTAATTTAATTGATGCAGTAATAAAATGCATCTGTCTGCCCTAAATATTACCAATGGTGTAACAATACCAGTTTTCTATAAAATTCAGTTTTGCTTCTAAATGTTACAGCAGACATGAAATATTCACCCTAGGCTCTTCAACTTTAGACTGTTGTGTGCTCCTGAAAAAAGACAGCATGCACATCACTAACAGGAATCTGCATTCTCCTCATTATATTTTCCTCCAAAACAAGCTCTGGAAATTTTCCAGAGCTACTTTCCCAGCATAGAAAAAACCCACAACAAAAATGAAGAAAGAGGAGTATAAAAAAACCACATACAAATAAGTGCTTTATCCAGGCTAGAGGGAAAGAGAGAAAGCAGCACACAGAAGTTATCCAGTTCCCAAACAGCTTAGCCATCTTCCACTTCCATATGTATGACTACTTCCTGCTGTCTCTGGGCCAAGTGCAACCACTACTCTCATTTGTGCTAAAAAACCAATAAAATTGTGTTATAGCATATAAGCAACAAACAGCAAAACAAAATCTGACCACAATGTCCCTTTCATGATGCAGGCCATGATGCTTCTGACAAGCCTCAATCACAAGATCTCTTTAAAATTAGTTTTAAAACCATCCAAAGTGAACAACCAGAACAGCAAGGAGGTAAATATAACTTTTTGCCAAAATGTTAAGCTATCTGAAGACATTATCAGGATCCTGACTACACAGCTATCACATCTTGTCCAAATTCTCTCTACTTTTTCTTTTATTCAGGTCCTGAAATATGAGCAATTGGAGTGTATTTATTAGTGAGTAAATTATATTTAGATTTTAAAAAAATCAGAAGTAACCATCCAGAGAAAATTGCAAATACATCAGGTACATTAGTGATAGATCTTTTCAATTTTCTGCACCCAGAATACTGGCACTGTTGTTGCTATAGGGATTATGTTGACAGTAGCTTTTGGCAGCATATGAAAAGGTGACATTCATTACTTAGGTCATGTTCTTCTAGAGTAAACATTTGTAAACAAATTACTGCTTAAACTGCCATTTCCTGGCCAACAGTACACTCATGTCATCTGGTTTTGGGCACAGTTCCTCCCACTTCTAACAGAGAGGATACTAAAAGTGCAAAAGAGAAAAGAAGTTACAAAATAGATTCAACTGTTTTGACACAGAAAGAAGCATAACAGGAATTCCTAAACTCTGTTCTGGACCAGAGGCAGCCAACAAAGCCAGGTGAATTGTGTTCCCTTTGTCTTTCAGAAGAAAAGAAGCCAGCATAACAAAACCAAAAGCTTAGCAAAAACCAGAAAAGGGTGGGGAAAAGAACAAACTCATTTTCCTCTACAGCATCATCAGAAATTCTGACTTTGTAATAACTTTGAATTTTGATTCAATTTAAATCAACACAATTCTAGAAAGGTTGAAATGGACGCAGAGAATGGCAGCAAAGGTTAGTGACTATACTTAATATTAAATTGAAATGTCTCCCTTTGCTGGCTTAGATCTATTAATTGATTTTTTAAAAAATCTATTGTTTTTTAACTTATGCTCAGCTCTTCTCTGTATCTAGTGCCCAGCCATCTCTTAGGTAGAAAGTAAAAGCAGCCTTTCCAGCAAGGTGGGAAGTTTTAGATTACAGTACTGTACAAAACAGTCCATTCCCTGTTGAAAAAAAGCCCATAACGTTGCAAGAAAAAAAGCATCTTAGTAATGGATTATTTAAAGCCTTCAAGAAGAGCCTGCTTTCGTAGAAACTAAGCAGAAAATTAGAGAAAATGGAAACAAATACTTCATTTATACCTGTGGCTATGAAAGCAGATTAAAAAAAAAAGATGAAAGGCTGCAAGTTCCACTGCTGCATATCCTGAGCCACAACAGGCTCAAAAGGCTATGCACACATTTTTGCTCTCCCAAGGAAAGAGAGGACTAGAATAGAAATTGTCAGCTCCAGAGATGATCCCTGTCCTTTCAAAACATACCTCAATAACAGATTATTTTTTTTAAAAAGTAAATATCAAGAGAACAAACTAAATATACAATAGATTTTAAACTGCTCTAGTATTGGAAACATTTGAGGATTGGTATTTTTTTAAGAGCAACCTAAGAAGAATATAAAATCTAGTATAAATAATTCCCTGATGATTCTCAAGCCCTTTTACATTTATTGCTAGTGACAACACTCAAATACAAGACAGTGTAATAATTAATATATCAATTAATTATGGTAATTACGTTTCTTTCAACTGAAGAAACCGACTGCTTGACAAGAGATAAGAGATATATTATGACTTACTCAGCTGAGCAGTTATTTGTGTAAGCAGCCTACTATCTTTGATAAATCTAGTCACGTAAGTAATGACTGTGTAGAAACAAGTCGTTTTTATGATACATGAAATCCTTACTTTCAGGTGCCCATAAAATTCCTGTTCCAGCCAAAGAGGAGAAGGAGCTCTAGACACAGGCAAAGCAGGTGGCTGCCCAACATTGGAAGCTCTTGGAGGCAGCAAACCTGCAATAGTGCTGCCACCTGCTATTCCTACTGGTGATCAACTCTACAGAGATCCTGACAGCTGAGTTTGTGGGGTTTTTACAGATTAGAGGGTCTTTGCTCCTCCAGGGTCTCAGCCTTTAAAGTTAGAGACTGAGCAGTGATTCTACAGAATGCCTCTGCCTCCATAAGGAAAATAAGCTGTGAAAGCTCACTTGCTTTCTTGCCATAGCACCACAGAATAACATTGCTCCTTTAGGCAAAAGTGTATTATAAACACAAACAAAAAAACTCAAACAAAAACCCCCAAACTTTTCACCCACATCTGTCTGCTTCTGGGTAATTCAGCAGGAGGTTCTAGAGACAGCAGAAGGAAGACTGGCACAAGACACGGCTTCATTCTCTTGTCAGTAGGGCCCACATTTTGGGCTCACACTGCTGTATTCTACTCATATCTGCACCACCAAGCAAGAGGTCACATAATTTCTGACTTTTCAGGTGTATCAGTGATGCTTTGCTCACGTGTTTTTGTCATAGGAGTTTGCATTCTTTTTCCTGGGAAAAATGCTTACCAATGCTGCTCTAATATAGTTACAATATAACATTTCCCATCACTATTACTTCGAAGATTTTATTTCCAGACATCCCTGAAAAAACAAGTCTGTCTCAATGCTACTTTATCCAACCTTAAAACATAAGGTTTGGAGATGACAGTTGAATATTATAGTCTTTGTTTTGGCAAAGAACCATATATCACATCTGTCCAAGCTGTGCACTGTGAAACAATATATCCTAAGCACTAGAAAAACCAAAATACAGATCTCATGTTTTTAAGCAAAAGTGGATAAAACCAGTCCTTTTTCTATTTGTCTGTGTTTTCTTTTTCTTGATTCAGCATTATTTACAGATAAGCTACAAACTGTAGAAAGTCAATAAAAAGAAAGCTGAACTAACAAGGCACATGACAGTAAACAGCTTATCAGCAAGAGCTGTATCATCTCCTGGCCTGTCTCCTTCAAGTTAAAGGAGATCTAGAATTTATAGGGTGCTGGTAAACACACTTTAGAGATTTGAAGCAGACACAGGAAGAATGCGACACTTGCCAAAGTCCACATAAGGGCAGAAAGATATGGACAATCATTATCTGTGCAACTCAGCTGGAGAAAGCTCCTCAGAAGTGTGCAGTGAGAAAAGACAGGGCTGCAAAGGCAGCTCACTGCAGACCTTTCTGCCCCAGCTTTTCCACCTGATGTAGCAGCAACTGACAGCACCCTAGAAAATAACACATCACAGATTTTTGGGTCAAGCTGCTTTCTTCCTATAGAATCAGGCCTCGGATTTAGAAGAGACAGAAAATAGATATACTAGAAGGTAATTGTAACTTTTATGTATAGATATCTCAGACTTGGATGATGCAATCCTATGAGTAGCTTTCAGTACATTGGCTTTTTGTTAACCTCTACTATATAAAAGCCCTCTACTAAACAATTGATCTTGCTGTTCCCCTGAAGCACTTGCTTCAAGAAGCTTGAATTCTAATATTTATTCTAATATTCCAATATTTATACAAAGAAAAAATTGCCTTTTAGCATATAAAGTTGCCAAGACAGTAGAGATTTATTAAGCATTAATCAATTTCTGAATGCATTTGATTTATAATCTGAAGCTCTTCCTATAATCACCAACATAAATTTTGGTTAGAGGAACAGCTCTTGTTTGGTGCTGCCATAGAGTCTTAAAAGGATACAGACACAAACCACTGATGCACCTTCTGCACTACTTTTTACATAGAAAGTTAGAGAGGATGATTGGCCCTTTTTCAATAATTTTTATTTCAGTTCGGCTATGAGATCAGCAGGACACTTTCAGCACTAATGAATGTAGTGCTGTGTTGAGTACATGTTACTGGGATACCTCAGAGAAAAAAAAACAAAAAGCCTGGAACACCAAGGGAATCCTGTTCAGTCAGAAAGATGTATTAGCCTTGAAGCCTTTCAGGACATTATCGCAGAACCAACTCACAGACAAAGGTCAGAAAAGAAGTAATGAGGCTGCCCTGGAACTCTGTTGAGCAAGGAAGACTGCAAGACTGTAATTTAGACAATGTTAAATCAGAAAGTACAGCCTTATAGAAAAGCTTTTTAAATTTTAAAAGCATAATTGGAACCACAAATTCAGTTATTTTTTCAAATAATAATTTTCTGCAAATACTCATAAATCCTCATGCATTTGTCCAAATTTACCAAAGGACTAATCATCACAGCTGGTCTAGCTTTTGTAAGATCTATTAAAGGCAGTTTTGATTATAATGATATGAGACATGTAAGTATACATTTATACAGGTGCACACCAAAGCCTTTAAAACCCAGCTCTAATTAAACTTCTTGCCTGCAAAACTATGTGCACTCCACCTCTATGCTCTGCTCCAATTCTCAGTGCTCTGTGATCCATTTTAGCCACCAGTTTACTTTATTTGGTGTTCCCTGGGGCTTACAGGGAGGATGAAAGGAATATGCTCCTTTGTTCCAGTGTTTATACTGGTTCATGACTGCAGAATAAAGAAATTTGTAATTGTATGTTTTTGGAGAATCGAAGGCCATGCCAGCTACAATTCCTCCACTGTTACATGATGTATTGTGCTAGCTTTTTTAAGGATAACAAAAAATTTAATCCCTGCACTGAATAATGACAGTACAATAAAGTAAGGGATATTATTGGAATCCTTAAGTCAACTAAAACAATACTTTTTATGGAATATTTTTAACTGAAACTAATACTAATTTTAGCATTGCCCTAAATTCTGGCCTCAGGTACAAGGACTAACAAACAATGAAACCAAAGATTCCCAGCCTAATAAATAAAAGCAAGTGCAATAGCAGAGAAACATGTCCTGATTCATCGCTGTGGAAGCACATGTGAAAAAAACTGAGAAGCTCCTTAAAAAGTTTAAGAACTGGTCAATATTCATAAGGAATACAATAGTTTAGCTGTGGAACTTGAGACAAACAGATAAGTACATCAAGCTTGTCTTACTGACAGCACTGATAGAGTCCAAATCAAAATACTCATCAACGTTAGTGGATTGTAAAGTATACAACAACTTCAATTTCATATTGTAATTAAATCTTCAAATTTTATATATTTGAAATCAGCCTCTAAGGACAGGCATTTTTCAGGCATTTCTTCATTTATGAGCATCATGTCAAACTGGCCATAGGGACACATGAAATGGTGGGCTGATGTGGTGTACTGACAGTCTTGGACATAAAAGTGACAGCTCCTTGGCACCAGTAGGTAGGCATGAGGTAACAGATGTTTAAAAGTCCTGTGACAATGAGGAAATAAGGATTACTCTTTACAGCTGTTATTCAAAGCTTCTGGAAATTCAGTGTGAAAAAAGTGGAGTTTGAAGCAACTCTTATTGTCTCTCCTCACAAGTGACCTGCTGATATCAGGTTAAAAATGCCTTAACCAGGTCATAAAGGTGAAGTTCAACTCTACAAAATACCAGTTTAAATCCCACGCACCAGCTGGAGTTTGCATAAAATTTAAGAAGGACACAAGTCTTCTGTCAAATTCCTGCTCAGGAATCAATTTTGTCTTAACGTACAAAGCAAACTACAGTGAGAGAAAGGTTATAGCATAATATTTAAAAGAAAATATGACATTCAGAAAAAAGTAAATATCATCATAATCCCTATAGTCTTCACCTCCTCACTAAACTGAAAATGAATAGGCTAGCTATCAGTTCACTCAAGAGAAGTCTGCATAATACACTTAAAACAGGTACACAATTACACTTATTTTTATATGAAATCCAAACTTGCTACACAAAGAAGTTCTAAATACAATCCCAGATCACATCCATCTTCCTTTGTTGTAAGCATAATGAAAGAAAAAAATGAAAAAAATATTCTAGAACAATCTTCCTCCCAACACACCCTCCCAGAAACACCAAGTCAGTAGAATCTTCAGATGCTGGAAACGACTGTAAGATTTCAGACATTTTTTCGTTGCTCAGACTGAAAACATGAAATGAAGGCAAAGAATCAACCAGCTAATGAGCTACTTTAAATTACATTGAGTTTTGACTGCTAATACAGGTGTGCACCAAACCAGCTGAAGGCTTTACACTAATGCAGGCAAAATTCAGTACTGCAATATAGCAATAAGGGCCAAAGTGCAGGAGGAGGAATTAGTGGCCAGGCCAGCATCTTTCTCATGCTTAATATAAAAATGAAAAATAGCTCAGTCCTCCCTTCCCCATTATTATATCCAGCAAAATTTTAATCTGAACAGTGTTAGTATAAATTTATATCAGCAGTATACACGCTAGAGAGTATAAATTATTAGACTTATTTGTACTGGAAGGAAAATTGGAGTATATTAAGACAGAACAAATATACATGATGTAAATCTTGCTATTACTATCCATGGTGATATTGGGTCAGAGTGGAGAATGAAGTAAATCTGGTTGTTCCGAAAAACAAGTTATTTACTACTTGGGTAGAAGTGTTCGGAATCTTAGCGCATAAATCTAAGGAGCTTACACTGTTTGGGAAAGCAGCAGACACTAGAACTAAAATCCTAATTTACTTTAAAAAAAACAGTCTGCTTTGATTTCTCTACTCTTTAGGACACCACAACCCTTTGAGAAAGGTGTTTACTAAAAATTTAGAAACTCCTAAATCTTCACTTCCTTGTAAAGTACTCTACATTCCACATTACCACCCTCTGCTTTGAACAGTTGGCTAATTCAGAGTTCCTTACCAAGGCTCTCATACAGTTTACCTCACATGTGATAGTCCAGTGTAGTTACCCAACATTCAGTTCAGCTGAGTAATTTCACGTCTGTTCAGCACAGATACAGAACTAAGAAAAGGCACTGCTGGCCAACTAGCAGAGCAAAAAAACCAAAACACCATATACAGGCACTCTCCAAGCATGCTCTTTAACTTTGCAAGATTTCATGCACACACTATAGAATATAAAAAAGATCCCCAATACTTATGTAGTTATTTCTATTTTATACCCAATACTTGTCTCTTGGGATTAATGCAGCATATTCCTTTCCAAAGGATGTCTAAACTATTTGGTAAGGGATGACTCCCTCCTCTATTGATCTCCTCCAGCCATATCACACTTCTTTTGATACAGCTCTGCCAGCAGTAGGAGGAAACTATTATTTGATTCAGCTCATCTTGCTGCTGTGTTGTAGGCAGGCTCTGTGCCCTCTGTCAGCTCAGAACCAGCACTGAACTCTCCTTCTCCCACTGTTATGGCAGTTCTTGGCTCTCCCCCTTTGTCACAGGGCATTAGCCAAGATGCTTCATGTCAGGAGCACTGAGCTGTTATTGCCCACATGTTCCCACACTTGACAGGAACAGGCAATGCTGAAGGTAAAGTGTTTGTGAGCTGGAGCAATGCTAGAGGGCAGCTGGGCTCATTACTCTCTTCTCTGGCTGGAAACAGAGAGAATTGTTGTGAGACCGCACCCCACCAGGGCATCTCAGCACCGAGATTATCAATATTCTCAGCCTAAATCAGCTGCTCTCTTAATTGTCAGCATGTCAAAACCAGGTACTGTAATTTCATTACCTGAGCCAAATCGGTTTGTTTGATTAATTGTGATTGTTCCTGGGTTTAGCCAATAGAACCAAATGAATTAAAGACCCCCAAGGTTTCAGATTTTTTTCCCCTATATAAGCCAAATTGTTTTAAAGCTTAATAAGGCAACAACCTCTTGGCAACGCACAGACTGTTTTCCCACATGCAGTTCAAAAAAGCTCTTCTCCACCGTTCAGTGAATGTAGTTAGGAAGCAAGTCTGCACCACTACTACACTAGTTCTATGCTGGAATATCAAAGTAAAAAGCCACAAATCTTAGCTTCATTTTTATATGGGTTATAAATGATGAAAGAGCAAAGCTGAGCCTCTTAAAAGGATGTATTTTTAAAAGTCTGTCCTGAAACCTGAAATCCCTTGAAATTATACCTGAGGTGATGCTAACCTACTTGCCTAGAAATAAAAATTTTCACAGCAAATCACTATTACAAATATATATATATATTATATTGTGAATTATATATGCATAACTCACTCAGGATGCTACCTTAATTGTATGCTGACATTAATAGTCAGAAATAAGCAAGATGGTTTCTACAGGGTATTTTAAAACATTATTGATATTGTTACTATGTCCCTTTTTTAAAATGCACACACACACACAAAGCATGCCCTAGAATTTAACAGTCTGCATCACCCTGTTTTGTCCTTAGACTTTTACTTTACAATTTCCGGTTTCTGCCATCCAGTGATTTGGCAGCAGAGTGTTTCATCTCTGTTAAATGACAGACTACATTCCTACAATCAAGAATACTAAAGAAAAAGCTTCTCTCAGTGTCTTCTGTACTTTAAATAATGAAGTTTTCCCTTTCAGCTTGTAATCAGAAGCCCAGGATTATTGCCAAATATGTGTTTCCTGGATACCAGACAAAGGCTTCCTGTCTACCATTTAGTTCTTTAGTTGCATTTTCTGAGTCAAGCTGGAGGCTCCAAAAAATATTCATTCACAATTTACAGACTTGCAAAAAGGAAAAGGTTGTCTTCACTAGCTCTTAGCAATTAGTAGGAAAATAGAAAATTTAATTTTGACTGTATAATTTCAAAATTATTTTCTAATTAACTATTTTGTTAAAAATCACTGAAGTAACATTCAAAAGGGCAGGGAGATACAGGCCTTGTCATAACGTGGGTACCTAGGAAATAATCTCTAAAAGGAGTGAGTTTTTCCTCTTGTTTCCTCAAAAGTGAAAGATCAGAAAGTGAAGAATTCCCTTAATAAACAAAGCTTGATCTCTACTGAAAGACAACATGGGGTGTTACAAGTCCTAGCTATGATCATGAGACACTCACGAGAGTTGGTTGCACTTCCCTTGAAACGAAACAGAAAAGCGGCTTTAGCTGCTACTCTCCATGACACAGCACTTCCCCACGCTGCCGTCACTGCAAGATCTATTGCAAACCCAAGTCATCCTCTGCTTTCGGTTTTCTGCCTTTTACAATTCTTTTTTCCTCCCTTTTTTGCTGTTACCTATAGGTTTCAAAATGTATTATTTTCCTTTCTTTCTGAAAGCGTGACCTTATTCTTCTCACTATTATTTCTGCTACCAGATCCAAACTGGAAGCACTGGGTTGTATTCAAATTGGTTTTCCCCATAGTAAAATATAACCAACTACCAGAGCTATCTGACCTGGCAATATGGACCAGATTTTGCTGAAAATGACAGTTTATTAAATTTACAGAAGTCCCATTACCAAAATTATTCCAAATTTTCTGTCAGTTTAGTAGATTGTGTTCTGAGCATCTATTTTCAAGTTACTATGGAAACAATTCCTGGTACTTCTGTCCTTGCTGAAAATTTAGGATGAGCAATTTTAATGTAAAATGTTTAGTGTGACCAAGTGAAGTTTAGGAGGGGTTAAGCAGGTTTTTACGTGTGGGCACGGCAGAGGCAGGTTCAGGTGGGACCGGAGTCATTTCCCGAGCAAGAGCTCCCTCGAGCGGCGAGAGCGGCGGGCCGGGGGCTCCGGAGCGAGCAGGGGACGCAAGGGCTCAGCTCCCCGGCTGCCCACGAAAAATCATTCCTTTAATGATAGGAGACAATTAAGAAGGACAAATAATACCCAGAAGATAAGGAAGTTCATAACCTTAAGGTAATTGAATTCAGGTCAGGTCAGCTGCATGCCCAACTGTCACAACACACAGAATATATTTTTTTTAAAAAGTCACCAACAACATTACTTAAATTTGGGAAACTGCCACAATTTAAACACTAGGCTTTTCTCCTGTTAATTTTTTTTCAAGATTTGCTGATATAAATGAGAAAGAAGCAAGAATGTTCTTTGAACTGCATGTTTCAGCTTTAATCAGAAATCAAGTACGCTCATTTCATCTCACTTGAGAGGGACTAATCTCTTTCCAGATAGAAATAAGATTTCAAAGTTCAAGTTTATCTGAAGATACCCAAGATGAACCACCGTGATTGTTCTCCTAGCGTGCCTGCTTCTCTGACAATCAAGGCAGAACAGGAAGACTTCAGCAAGGCAGCATGGCCACCCTACACTGCTTTCAGCAGGAATGCCCACAGCACCAGGAATATCCACAATCCTTATCACAGAGCCAGTCTGCCTCTGCTGCACTGCCACATGCAAAATTTCTGAGATGCAGGAAAAACGCAAATAAGCAGCAAGAGAAACGAGTTTAAGTCCTTTACCACAGACTTTTCCTAGAGGGAGCTGCTAGCACGTAACACAGCACAAAGCACAGCCTGATGACAGCAGTCGTTTGGCACATGATCTTAAAGAACTGTTCCCAGCTCTAATCAGAGATGGTTGGAAAGCATTCCAGGGAGAGCTCTGGCCTCCAGAAAAGCCTAGGTTTCTCAAGCCTCAGACCTCTAGCTGAGAAGAAGTATTTTGTCAGTGACTGCCACCTCCAGTTCAACAGAGCTCAGCCGCAGCCCGGCTGCGGGAACTTCCCTGGCCGCAGCTGTGTGCAGGAAACCGGCCGGGAGGCGGGTGTAGACTTGCAGGGGGTTGCAATGGGTATCCACTTGCAGAGACAAAGGGGAACTAAGCATTTCTGTCGTTTCTCTTGGCATTTTTTTTTCACAGGCAGCCGATGCCAAATTCCTTCATTCCTTACAGACATGAGAGAAGGAAAAAAACAAAGGAAGAAATCTCCAATACTTGTCTGATATGCTAATTTGCACGTCCAACATAATACAGATTATTTAAATGACATTTAAAAGGTGAGAAAATTGCACACACAAAAAAAATCTGATTCCCTTCAGGACTCTTCCTGTTTCCTGATTAATTTGCAAATCAGATTTTAGGTGGAGATGCTGCATTTATCTCATGAAAGGGATAACTGCTGTGCTCTGTTAGAAGTATTAACCACAATGCATCACTAGGGCAATTTCTTTAGAACAACAGCTTAATATCACAAATAGTCTTAGCTGAGAATAAGGCAGGCTGAACTTTATTTTGGGGGAAGTTTGATCAGATGATCTTAAAACTCCCAATTTTATATGTGAACCCTGTGACCAAATCAGGAGAGCCGTCTTTGAGGACTGCGAGTCTGAATATCTTAAGTATTACAGTTTCTCACAAACCCATTCATTATTTTTTATTCAGGCCTTTTTTTCCCACTTTGAATAACAAAAATTTTAAAAAAAGAAAAAAAGGAAAAAAAAAGAAAAAGAAAAAGAAAAAAGTATGTCATTAAGTAACACAGGAAGAGATTCTATTTCCTCACCTTTCCCCCTTCCCAGACTTCTCCGAAGAAGTCAGAAATGAGTCAGAAATTCAAGAGGAGTATGATGAAAAGATAACAGTTATTTTTCACATTTTCACTGAGTACAAAGGTAGCAGATGCATGAATAAACAATTCCTGCTTTCAATGCTAGAGAGGATCTGCAAATCAATTTTAGTATTTCTCTCCCCTAAGTCACATATTATTCCTGAAGGCTAAAGTGTTTGGTGGTAGCTGAAAGGCAAAAATCTCACTTTCAGATACTCTGTCCATATTATTAGTTCAGGACAGAAAACAAAACTATTCCAATTTTAACTTGTTATTCAAACATGCTTCAAATTGGAAAGATCAGACAGACATTGGGTAAAGCTCCAGACTTGCACTTACACTGAAATCAACAGTAAAAGTCAGATCAACTGGAACAAGTCCGAAGCTAAAGTTAGGAAGTAACCTTTAGAACTACAACAAATAATGCAATAGATATTGGTGCATAGTTAAACAAACTCATAAAAATCTCTATATAAGGATAGATGTACCCTTTAGTACACAGCTCTGAAACAGCACTCTTAAACTGCTTGAGAAATACTGTTCCAACTTGTAAAAGTGTTTCATTTTGGAAAGCTCCAAATGTGACAATCCTCTGCATTTTTTTCTGAACACAAAGATGTATTTTGTGCATAAAACTTTTATCAGATGCACTTTCTCCAAAGCAACACATAACTCTAGACATCAATATTTTGGCTATATAAAGGAAGAGAGAAAATGCAGATACCTTTATAACTTAAGATAAAACACTATTCTTTGTTATTTTTTGTAGTCTTTGGACTCATGAAAATAGTGAAATATTTTGTGTAAACTAATTTATCTGAGACCATGTAAACTGGAGAGAGCATGTGCAATAGAAAATGGAAATGTAGAAATCTGATATTCAGCAGTTTCTAATAAATTCCTTATCCATTTCCTAAACACTGACTATAAGTGTGTTGATCTAGTGGTAATTTGACTCTTAGCTATAATTACAAATATAAGCTTAATACATAGAGGAAAGAGTCACAATTCATCACCAGCTGGAATTCCATAACAACTTTCAGGAATCTGTTTACGCTGTTGAAGGACAAGATTCTGTCAAAAGCTGGACTGGCTTCATTTAAGATGGATTATGGGTAGGCTAATGAGCAGGTGTGGTTTCCTCTATAGAATAAATAAGTTACTCAGCGAATTCTTTCTGCAGAATACTTTCACCGTAGTTGATACATGTTCCAGCCTCAAAATATTATGCACCTTTGCTGTCTCCTTTCTTCTCAAAAGGTATGTTGTATAGCAGATGGACCTTCAGAGGCAGCTTATTACCTCCAGAAGCCATATTACTGTTGGGTTTGGGTTTTTGCTAAAGCGTTCTTAAAATAAGTAAACATTAAACAACTGCTGTTTGTCCCCAGTTACCTTCTCTAATGGTTTCTTTCATCCTGCCTTAAATCTTTGTACAGTGTGCCCAGCAATACCTTACCACCATTCTTCACAGCCATTCCCAGCTCACCATACTTTTAGAGGGCCTGGTTTACCTGTAACAGCTGCAACATACTTCAGGAAAATTTAAATACATCTAAAGGTGTAGCAACAGGATCTTTACATTTATGTGACATGAAAATGTCCTTGTTACACTCCTTTTATTGAGAACAGGCCTTCACACAAAGAATAGACACAAGTAGTAAATGAATGTTTTTTTCAGAGAATATTTCCACCCATTACAGAAAACAGCCCCTAAGAGGAGAGACTGTTAAAAACATATCGTTCAAAAATATGTAAACCTTTGCTGAATCCAAGTTTTAAGCGGGAAAATACAAAACCTGTGTAAATCTGTGATTGCATACAGAGATGGTAGGTTTGCAGGGTTTTACCAAATGTAGCCTTTATCTTAAGAATAGCTTTTGTTCTGACTCCACACAGAGTTGAGGGCAAAAGTGCACACAACCACCAGGGCTTCAGAGTGATGCACATGAAGAGATCCTAGAGTGTAAGTCAACTTAAACTGTTAGTAAAATTAAAAGGTTGCATGCTTACAGCTCAGGGACTTTCTGCACAGTGGAAAAAAGAAAATTCTTATATAAAGTAGTGAATGCAAGCATAACACAGTTATGCTACAAACCATGGTAACTAAAACAAACAACAGCAAGGCCACTTCTTACACCTCAGCTGTTACATGCACTATCACATCCTAATCAATTGAAACACTTTCCAAACACAAACCTTATTAAAAACATTTTGTCTACTATGATTACAGTAGCAATGAGATATTTACATTAGGAAAAGAAGGAAGCTGGACTTTATTCAGGAACTTATATAATAGAGAGAGACTGCAACAGGGCTGGCTGATTTATTTTCAGCATCGATTTTGATACCTTTCCTTTTTCCTCCAAAGTTGTATTTCAGTAAAGATGTTTTGGGTTTGCTGGTTTTTTTTATACAAATTATGGGTTTGAAATGTATAAACTTCTCACAAACATTCTCAAGTCTTAAATTAGGGTCTTTAAAAGGTATTTAGAAAAAAAATCTAAAAAACCACTTCTTTTTGTTTAAGGTAAAGTATTGATTCCTTACAGAAACTAATTTTCACACCACCTTTTTCCACTATTGACATCCATATAACATAGCTATATCACACTTCTATTGCAATAAGCTCTGCATTCCATAAAAATCCCCCAAAGCACAGTTTTAGCACATCAGGAACAACAGACAAGCCAAACAATTACATAAGGTGAACCTGTCAAATAATAACAAAAATTAAGTTTAGAATAAAATAATAGCGTGTTGATGCTTATCCAGAGTTAAGACATAGCACAGACACAAATGCACAGACTGTTCTCAAACATTGCTTAGTACAAAGCTTCCAGGGAAATCAATGATATGGGTTCCAGTCAGCTGCAACTCAAATGGAGAAGGAAGGTCCTTGCAATGTCACCTTTTCAATATATATATGCATGCACACACTTTTCAGCTTTTTATATACATACACACTTTTTTCTTTACTCATCCAGCTCTTACTATAGGATAAAAAAACAATCCTTTTGAGCTTTCTCCTGAGCTTAGGAAAAAAGGCTTTTCATCTTGCTAAAGACCACTATAAATTCAGTCTGATAATCCAACTTAGCACTTCATAACTTCAGCTCAGACACCATATGCCAAACTCTGTTGAAACTTTCAATTTATCTTGCTCTGGCTCACAGTGGAAGGTCCGTGACCAAGAGTTTATTAGGAACAGATAAGGCTAATAAATGTAATTGGTATATTTTTCTGATTGTTCCCAATCTTGAAAAAGTTCTATACATAATACCTAACACTGTTCATCACACAGAAATCTCTTTCCGTGAGGAAGAAATTAAATCCCTTTCCCCCCAATCCATGTTGCTCTGTTATCTCTGACTCTACACCCAAAAACTCCAAAACCTAAATCCAAATTCAAAACACTCTCTATTTACAAGAAAAAAAGGATTTGCCACATGCCCTTCAGATGGAAAAACTCTAGTGAAGCCCAAGTGCCTTGATAACTTGGCATTTAAAAATGCAGAACTCTTAAATTCTTCTTGCTAACTCAGAAGGAAAATCCCTTAAGCTGTCTCCCTCCCCGCTCCCCCTTACAGATCCCCACAATACAGGCTTTTTAGCTTGTTTAGCACTACCTGCCAGCGTTCCCCTCCTCTCTGATGTCTGCTTTAATTTTGTAAGGAAAACATGCCCAGCACTCAGATAAAAGTTAGTAACGTTCTGATTTTCTCTCAGCTATGCTCAGTTGCGGTTGCAGGCAAATGACAGACCAGGGGGTCGGTTTTGGCATGAGATTGTTAACTGAACAAAATGTGTGAAACTACTGACGTGACATACAAAAATATCACTAGGAATTCTAAATAACACTATGAGAAGGTGACAAAAGTTACAGATAGTGATGTGAGGGTGGCTGGATCCCACAGGTGCTTAAGGAGGAGTTAGAGGAGAAACTGGCAGAGAGCAGAGAGAATTGGAAGGGACTGCCAGGGACCTTCCAGGGACTAAAGTCATGCAAGGCCACCAGCCCCAGGGTAACCGTGTCAGTAATTCCGTATAAGGCTGGGATTATCTAAGTCATGGTATCTAAGTAACCCAAATCTGAGTGCAGATATAGCAAAACTGGGGCCGATGGGAAACAAGTCATTAGGGGTGGATTGTTTATTTGGGAGGAGCCTGCATTGGAAAAACAGAGGTGTAATGACAGCAAAAACCAGGGCCAGGAAATGGCAAAAGGAATGAGGTGTGCAACTCATTCCTGGTGGTGCACAGAGGTACCTGTCAGGTAGCCCTGGGTTTCATCACCACACCCAGGCAGGACAATAAACCAAACCTGTTGCTCTGACCGTAACAAAAACCCCAGCCTGCTCCCCTGGTCAAGGGAATTCAGGGAGAGGCAGGCAGGGTGCTCTTCCTGATCAGTGAGGGAACAACTGGCTGGTAACAACTGGTTATTGTGCCCTTTAGAGCTGCCCACTTCCTAACAGGCTCTTCAGAGTCCTAAAATTCTCTACCAATTTCATGTCCTTTCTTCATTCTTTACTGGCTTGCTTGCTATTGCGGAAAAGTTCTAGAAATCAGATGGTGTGCATGATACACTAACTGCCTTATCTGATGAAAGCTGATACCAAAAACATTTCAAAGCAATGGCCATAATGGCCATATAGGCTCTGCAAATTTTTTTTTTTTGCAGTGTAACTGCATTCTTCAGCAGTATTTAAACAGAACACCTTTTTAAAATTTAAATTTGATTGTTTAGTATTAAAGCAGGAGTTAGGGATGCCTGGTCATATTTTCATGTTGAGACCATGTTGAACACAGAAATAACTTCATAAATAACCCTGAACAGGAGTTATTTCATTTGTAGTAACATGAAATTGATCTCTTTCCAATTTTCCAGTGACAAACATAATCAATATTAATTTGATTTCTACCAAAGCACTGTAAAATGCTTTATTATAAAAAAGAAATTATATTTGTTTTATATAAAGAATGAAAAAAAAGGTCTGAAACAATAACTGAATTTGAATAGTACCTTTTGGTGCCTATGTAAGGCTAAAACAATACCTCAAAGAGCTGAGAGTTGTGCAGTCTATTGAGAAACAAACAAATCTTCATATAGCAACTGCTTTTTATCATATTGTGTGATAATAATAACATTAGAACTAAATGAAAAGCTCTTATCTGAAAGAAGAATAAAACGATTTAAAAAATGAAAAAAACATACAAAGAAAACAAAGAATGTGCAAGTGATACCAAAAGAAGCGAGGAAGGACACATATTTGGACTCCAAGCAAAGTCTCAATTTGAACTTATTTTGGAAGCAATTTAAATGGTGAGATATGGCCAGCTGTGTGTCTAATGTGTTCTGTCAGTATAGCTCACAAGTCTATGGTAAAAGTAGTGTGCAGGAAGAAGAAACATCACCTTGCTCTTTATCTGCATTTGAATTTAATAAAAAGCTAATCATCCTATCTTATGATTCTTTAGCTCCACTTTAAAGTAAAATGTAAAGTCTCATCCCAGAGGACTTTTCTTATTATTTATTACCTAGTTTGATTGTGCAAGATATAAACCAGGCCTGTAGTAACAAGGCTGTTCTGGCAGGGAAGAAGAAAGTATGCAAACACTGCTTCTAAACTGCCTCTTTGGCTTGTGCTGCAGCTGATACCCCGAGCTCACCTCCCGCCCCCACACTCCATCAATCCTGGCTCACAGTCTGGCTGCCAACACGGCCTCAAGATGCCAAGTGGCTTCAGAAGCCACTCAGCTCCCAGGACAGGTAAGTCTGGGCTGAATCATACTTTTAGCAAACATCCTCCCTATAGGCATAGATAAGAATGGCACCCCACTGGTTTGTGCAAACTCACCTTCTTAGAGCTTTAGATTTTTTTTTTTTTTTAATGCAAAGAAAACATATAAATGCTATGGTATGCTAAACATTCCTTATATGTTAAATACTGCTTATATCAGTCCTGCTGATTCTGCTTTACACCTAAAAATGCAAATCTGACCTGCAGAGCAAAGAAGCACTCCTCCACACACTCCTAATTTTCTTCCTACCTGACTGCCCACTAAAAAGAAAAACCTGTATGACAAAAACACACAAAAAATCTTCTCTAGAAACATAATAATCTGTAAGTAAGTACAATCCAAAATAGTCCATCCAGGTATGCATGGCAGACAGTTCTTAGAATAGATGAATTTAACCATACCAAAATAAAAGATGAAGCCAAGTAAAGTAATACACAGGTAAACCAAATCATGATCAAACCCAAATCACTGGGTTTAGCTACATAAATTAAACCATGAAATTCCCAAAGGCTGTACAGGCAGCCTCCAAAAACAACAGAGAAAAATACCTCTCCTTACAAGGTCTTTTCTTTCTTTCTGTGCATCTCTGAACCAGACTAATAATTACAGTCCATAGGACTGTCTTTCCAGCAGCCATTCTCTGCCCTGCCACTCTTTTTCTCCCTCCAAAACTAGTCTCCATTTTCTTTAGAAGCTCTTGACTGCTGCCACGCCTGGAACACCAGAGGCAGGCATTACCATCATATACTGAACCAGATCATTACAGACCAAATAAAAACACTGATGGAATTTAGGGCCCCATAAACACCCACCCAAGACGCAGCAGAGATGCAACCAGCAGACAGTACTTCCCAATCCAGCCACTGCAACCACAGGCTGTGTCAAGGAACTGTGTCAAGATAAAGGGTACCCCTACAGACAAAGAGGGAAGAAGCCTTCAGACACTCAGATCTGTTCCCCTTAGGCAAGGAACCTATTGAAATTTCTATGCCACAAGCCCAATAATCTTTTCAAAGGGCCTTTTCTGCTCTCTCTCACATGTCAGGCCAGCAATCTGTTTCCAGCAGCCTCTCCTCAGGCCTCAGCGTTGCTCACCTCTTCCTCAGGGAGCACCCTGTCTGAGGCACAACCCAGGCTTAGCCAGAGAGAAGCCAAGAAGCCAGTTTTTGGGGTTTGCTCTTACACAGACCCCATGCCATCACCCTCAGCCACACACCTGCCACAGCTCTCAGAGCCATCCAGCAGCCCCTGCCTAAAAAGGGGGTAATGACCAAGAGACTACGGCTAAGGAAGGGCTCAGAAGCTGCTCTCCCAGCCCAGCTTTAAGAGACAAACATCTAATTAAACACAACCCAGCTTTTTATTTGCCTGCTAAGAGTGGTGCCCAGCTGGGGCTTTAGGGCTAATGCACTTTGTGAGTCACTCTGGGCCCTGCACAGCAACTGGTGCTTCAGATCCCAGCAGTGGAGCACAGCACAAAACCGGAGCAGATGGGTACCAGTGCTATTTATAACTGCTTAGCAATATGTCCCCAAAGGAATACTCACTGGTGCCTAAGGGCAGGCAGCAGGTTGGTGTGTGGGGGCCCTGTGTACCTCAGCGACACACTTGGAGAGGCAGGAGCTGGGGGCTCGGGGGACATGTGTGCACAGACAGTGGCATTTCAGGTTCGAAATTTCAGGCCAAGACCAACAGTGATGAGGTTCAACAAGACCAAGTGCCAGTCCTACCCTTTAGCCACAGTAACACCCTGCAGCACTCCAGGCTGGGGCAGAGCAGCTGGGAAGTGTCTGGTGGAAAAGGACCTGGAGGTGCTGGTCAACAACGGCTGAACATGAGCCAGGTGTGCCCAGGTGGCCAAAAATGCCAATGGCCCCTGACCCGTATCAGTAATACAGTGGCCAGCAGGACCAGGGCAGTGATTGTCCCAGTGTACTGGGCACTGGTGAGGCCATGCCTCGAGTTCTGTGTCCAGTTCTGGATCCCTCAGTTCTGGAAGGATATTGAGATGCTGAAGTGAATCCAGAGAAGGGGCAATGGAGATGGGAAAGAATCTGGAGTACAGGTCTGATGAGGAGCAGCTGAGGGGGCTGGGGGGCTCAGCCTGGAGAAGAGGAAGCTCAGGGGTGAACTTACCACTCTCTCCAACTCCCTGAAAGGAGGGTGTAGCCAGGTGAGGCTGGGGCTCTTCTCTCAGGCAGTTAAGTGACAGAATGAGAGAACAGCCTTAAGCTGCACTGGGGGACGGTCAGGTTGGACATAAGGTNCTCGAGTTCTGTGTCCAGTTCTGGATCCCTCAGTTCTGGAAGGATATTGAGATGCTGAAGTGAATCCAGAGAAGGGGCAATGGAGATGGGAAAGAATCTGGAGTACAGGTCTGATGAGGAGCAGCTGAGGGGGCTGGGGGGCTCAGCCTGGAGAAGAGGAAGCTCAGGGGTGAACTTACCACTCTCTCCAACTCCCTGAAAGGAGGGTGTAGCCAGGTGAGGCTGGGGCTCTTCTCTCAGGCAGTTAAGTGACAGAATGAGAGAACAGCCTTAAGCTGCACTGGGGGACGGTCAGGGTGGACATAAGGGAGGAATTTCTTCACAGAAAGAGTGGTTAGATATTGGAACGGGCTGCCCAGGGACGGTGGTGGAATCACCGTCCCTGGGGGTATTTAAGAAAAGGCTGGACACTGGATAGGGCACACGGTCTGGTTGACATGGAAGTGTTCGGTCATACGTTGGACTGGACGATCTCAGAGGTCTTCTCCAACCCCGCTGGCTCTGTGCAGTAGCAGGCGACACAGCTGAGGACGCTGTTCCCGGGGCGCTGCCCGTGTCACGGTCCCCGCTGCGCAGCCTCGCCCGTGCCCTCACAGCCCCTGCGCACAGCGCCCCCTGCTGCGCCGCGCCGGAACTGGGTCAGGGGGGCCGCGGGGGCGGGGCCGCGCGCCTCACGCGTCGCGGCGCGGTGACGCAGCGCGTGCGCGGTGACGTCGCGGCCGGTCCGTGTCCGTGTCCTGCCGCCGGT
>VWZW01000978.1:491679-609097 GCA_013397115.1 Edolisoma coerulescens | reverse complement strand
CGGCACCGCGCCGTGCGCGGCCGCAAGGGCTTTTTGGGGGTGAGAATCCCTGCGGGTGGATCCTCACCGGTGCCATTGTCTGCCCCACGTGCAGGCCTTGAGAGGATTCGGTTTCGCTTATAGATGCGATTCCTCCCAGGCCGAAAGCGCCAAGGAGAGGTAAACAAAGAGGGGAGGTGAAAACTTCGAGCCTGGTCGTCACTGTAGCGATTTCATCCTGTAGTGTATAAAGCCCTTTTTTTTTTTTTTTTTTTTTTTTTTTTTTTTCTTAGGTCTTAATGACCGTTTACACGTGAGGGAGGAGAATGAACCAGACGGTTCACTAGCAGTGGCTTCCGCGGGTGGGTGGTGCTGGCACCAACAACTGCGCCTTACCCGTCATGCACACGGCAGCCTAATTTGTGCAGGGATAGGCAATTGCAGTGCTGAAATTGTGCTGGAGATGGAAGGCAGGCGGTGAGAAGGTTGTGTTTTGTATACAGCACTGTCCACCAGAATATTTTATTTTCTTACAGAGTTCGCTTAAAGCTGTCTGTGTCCTGTAAGAATGAAAACCAGAGCAGTTTTCTGCTAGCATATCCTGCACCACCCAGTATTAATTACCACATATTAGATTAATCATGGAATGTAAAGTTTCAAACTGTCTGCAACAGCAAGGAGTTCATGTATATCTTATTGTCATTGAGAGGTTTAATGGCTGCTTTAAAATCTGGTGTTTTAACCTGTATAACAGCATAGAAAAAGTGAAAATGAATCAGTGATGTCTTAGTCATAAGGGGCTGAGAGAACAGGCTTTAACAGTGGCTAAATTAACTTTTATTGAAGTTATATATGTTGCCAGTGTAGACCTTGATTCTGGATCTGGTTCTGATGAAATAAATAGTGGTGGCTTCCTTTAGGGCCATGGGTAGTTGTAAGAGTTGCTCTGGCCTGGAATGCTGTTATCAGCAAAGATGGGACGGCAGCTTTCTCTTTTTAAAGATCACCGTCACGAGCTCCTTTTTTCCTGATTAGATAATGTTACTTAGGTTATCAGTTTAGTGGTGTTTTGTTTTTTTCTTGGTTGGACTCCTTAAAATATATGGGAAAATCCATTGTAACAGATCCATTGTAACAGAAAATCCATTGACACAGGTTTGTGGAAGATTATGCTTTGTTCCAGATGGGTGATTTGTTCAGTAAGATGTATGATTTTTGTTTTTTACACTTACTGTGCTTTAGAATATTAGGCTTGTAATACCATCATGGTTTTTGTTTCATTAGTTCTTTATCATGTCTTGATTGCATGCAAAAGTACAGTGTTTCAAGGTAAAATCAGTAATGAGAAGTAACTGTATGGATATAAAAAAAGGAGATTTACTTGTTCAAAAGTTAAATTGTGATTTCTGTAAAGCTTTGTGTGTAAAGCTCTTAACACTGTAGTTCTAAAGAGTTAGTTTAGGTGCTCAGTTATTCAGAAATAAAGTGTTTGAAAAATCCTCTCCAAGAACTGATACTTCAATTTTTTTGTAGTTGCATTACTGTAGCTTTTTTTAATAGGTGTAATTTGGAAAGTAAAAGACTGTATATAATGTAATTTGTTAACATCTGTCCCCTGATTATTTCTGAAGGGTGTTGAGGTGGAGTAGAGGAAGGGCTGAGGTTTTTACTGTCATTAACTCCAGTGGAAGGAAGAGTCTCTGCCTGCTGTGTTGTTTGCTTTGATCCTCTCAAGTGTAAGCAGAACAGATGAAGGGCTGCTGAAGAACCAGTGGTGGTCCCGAGTGTCAAAGTGCTGGTCAGAAAAAAGCATTCTGGAAAGTTCCTTCTGGGTATTTGTCTGTACTTACTCCTCCTACTGATTTACAACAATGAAGTTAAATAAAAGCAGTGCTGTGTACATTTCTGCACATGTAACTCATATCCTCAGCTCCAAGTGAGGTGAACTCTTCCATTAGTGATAGGTAGGGAAGAATGCAGTGATTGTTGTGAGGAGTGGTTGTATGGTTGAATGGCAAGCTGGGGCAGCCATTTTGTTGTCCCTGTACTGCTGTGATTGAGGGCAAAGACAAACGGGTTCAAATTTACTGTTGTGGTGTAGGGTTTGTGTGGGTTCTAAAGAGTAAGTCATTTTAATGAAAGTCAAATGGGATTCTCCCTCTAAGTTAATGAGGATAAGCAGGGAAACTAGTTCTAGCTATTGTGTGCCATAGCTGTGTTTAAATACAAGCATAGTTAATTTAGGCATGTAGCAGTGTCAAAATTTTTTTAGGTTGTATCAATGAATGAGTGACTTTGAAGCACTATAATATTTTCCCTTTGCTTTACTAGATTTTCTTTCTTCCTGGGGACACTACTTGAGTTTCTCAGGAAAAAAAAAACTAATTACTGGAAATTTAAACTAATTTTCTACCTCTTTCAACTAGGCTTACAGAAAACTGGCCAAGGAGTACCATCCTGATAAGAATCCAAATGCAGGGGACAAAGTAAGAAAGACTTACTCATCTTTTTTTTTTAAATGCCTTAAGTTTGCTATTACAGTAGCATCTAAGGAACTGAATACAGGTGTTGGGGGCTTGCTGTTCAAGTTGTTCAAAAATAGCACCTGTGAGAGGGAGCCTTGTCTGGTCAACTTCTGCCCAATCTCAAAATCTGCCAGTGAACGTGGTGACAAAATGCAGCAGTTGGCCGAGTCAAATTGGTTGAGAAGGTAATGCTGAGGAAAAAACTGCCTCTCATTTGCTGAGATAATGTCAGCTGGCATTGGCATGTATGTAGGAATTTGAAAAAGATTGTCAGTTTTTCAAGTTTTTCCAGCATGGAAAAATGTATGTATAGAGGCTCTTAAAACTGCTGCTGCATAAAACAAATTACATATGTGAGAAGGTTGAATTAGATTTGTTATGCTAAAAGCAATTTAAAAATTGTCAATTAAGTTGACTCAGCTGATTATCTTTAACAAAATTGAAGTTCTGATGGCTGCTTAGAGGTGAGCAGAGATGACTGTGAAAAGATACTAATTTGCCATAGAGCCAAATACATTAATATACATTTCAGTAAGCTACTTAATTGTTAGTGTGTTTTAAGTGCCCAGCGTCTTGAAGTCTTTGCCGTTAGCATGTAACTGTTGGGTGTTCTGCCTTTCGGCTTCTGCAATATTGTGTACTTGAGGGTTTTCTTCAGTTATTTTTTTTTTTTATTTGTAAGAAATCTGTCTTATGCTAGTAAAGAGCAAAGCCAACCAAGTTTTGCAGTAGAATATCTTGTTTTATGGTAAGATGTAACATAACTAAGCCCAAGTCTGACTTTAAAGTCTTGTTAAGAATACGTTATGTTAGAATGAGGGTGGAAAAGTGTTTTGTTGTGTACCTTCTTAATTGATAGGTGTTCATGCAGGGGGAGAAACTCATAAAATGCTGCCTTGAAGTTCTAAATTACCATGCACTGTTTTGACTCTGTTCCTCTTCTAGTTCAAAGAAATAAGCTTTGCCTATGAAGTATTGTCAAATCCCGAGAAACGTGAGCTGTATGATAGATATGGAGAGCAGGGGCTCCGAGAAGGGAGTGGAAGCAGTGGAATGGACGATATTTTCTCCCATATCTTTGGTGGTGGATTGTTCAATTTCATGGGTGGCCAGAGTAGAAGTCGCAATGGTAGAAGAAGAGGAGAAGATATGATGCATCCACTCAAGTGAGTACCTTGATGCTGCAACTTGTACTTTGAAGCTTTCCTGATCAGTACTTGATTCTGCTGGTTTCTGTTCTTGATACACTTGTCAGCTGAGATCCTCTGCAGTCTGCACTACTCTTTAGACCTGCATGTTGTGTGTAGGGCCAGGGGCCAGTCATCTGGAGTTACTTTCCTTGGTTGGTTAATCTAGAGAGTACCAAATACTTTGCCAGGTCATTTGAATTATGTACTTTGTTAGCTTTATTTTCTTTGTTTTGCTCCTTAATTATGTTTGGTAGTTCTAATCTGGAAAAGCCTTCAACAGCCAAGTATTACTCGCTAGGCAGATTCTTGGGAAAGTGGAGGTGCTCTGGAAAGACTTGAATTCATAGGGCAATGCCAGCTGGAACTATGGTTGAACCTCATAATTAATGGAAAAGTGTGTGTGGTGGCTTTGGTTTTCGTTTTGTTTTTTTTGTCAAAGCCATTCTTGAATATCACATCTAATTGTGTTTTGGAGATCCCTTCTTGCAGTCATAGCTGGCTTTTTGCCTGCTGAGCAGGTCCTTTTTAAGAACTTCGGTTAAGCAACATCTTTCCTGTGGTTGGCAAACTGTGCTTAGTGAAATCTGTTTATTTTAAAAGCTTGCTTAGTTTAGTAGCTAGTACTGCGTGGTACTTTGATTTTGTTGTTATTTGTAAATACTGATGCCAGGCAGCCTTTTCTCAAAACACTGAGTTGAAATTTCTATCCACTAACAAACCCTTTTAGGAGAAATACAAAAAATTAAGTGGCCTTGGGAACATGCTAACCCCCTCCCCACTAAACTCCCTTGTGTAGAAAGCCCGATACAGTAGTAAGTATTCTATGTGTGTTCTTACGTATTTGTGCCATAAATACTGTCTGGACTGTTTACAGAGGTTTGTTTCTCACCTGCCTGGTAGAATTAAAAATAATAATTAATTATGACTGTATAATAACACCTAAAATTCTAGATAAGCTTGTTTCCTATTGAGAAACACAACCAGTCGTATCTGGTTTCTTCTGATTAAATTGCAGCTTTTCTCTGACACTGTGTTCAGCTTTACAAGGATATTGATATGTATGGCATTTTTTTTCAGTAACTCTTTGTGAAAGCCAAAATGGTACTTTAAAATCTTATTTTGATAGCAGATTTAGTCTTTTTAGGAATATCTGGGTTGGTTTTCTTTTTTGTTTTCATTTGTCGTAGGCAAGTATTTTAATTACATGGGGAAAGTAAGTTGTTAAATGATAACCCAGGAGAAATGCTTTATTTTGTAGAGTCTCTTTAGAAGATCTGTATAATGGAAAGACAACTAAACTACAACTTAGCAAGAATGTCCTTTGTAGTGCATGTAATGGGTAAGTTTGTTTCTATTTTTGAGTTCTCTGGTTGCTTTGCTGGCAGACACTGTAATGAAGGATCTCCTGTGTCAGATCTTTATCAGTATTTGATTTACTGGAGCCTGCTTTCAGACCAGCAAATTGTTGGAACTTCAATGATGCTGTTGATGGAACTGGAACTATTCAAGTTCCAGCTTTGTGTGGGGGAAGGGTGGGAGAGCAGAGAACCTAACTGTAATTGGCAGTGCAGTTGGGCATGTAGGCATGTTAACCTACTGCTGGAGGGGGTTTCTGGTTGTACCTTTCTGAAGAACTTCCTCTTCATGCAACTGGTGCTTTGTGCTGCAGGCAGGGAGGGAAGGCTGGCTCCGTTCAGAAGTGCAACGCCTGCCGGGGCCGGGGCGTGCGCATCATGATCCGGCAGCTGGCCCCGGGAATGGTGCAGCAGATGCAGTCCGTGTGCTCCGACTGCAATGGAGAAGGTAGGCCAGCCTCTGCTCTGTTACTAAATGTGCTTGCTTGGATCCAGCCTCCTGCTTAAGTCTCAGGAGGAACTTATCCAGGACAGTTCTGCCCTTACCCACTCAGCTGCATCTCACTCTGGTGGCAGCCTGGAGAAATCATTTCACTCAGAACAGCAGCAAGATTTACAGTGTTTAATGTACTGAAAAGCAGCCTAGAAACTCAAGCAGTAGGGACGGATCATCTTTTAAAACACTTAGATGTGAATATTACTTACTGCTGTTACTCTGGTGTTAAAGTAAAAACCCGAGATGTTGCTGGTTTAGGAGCTATTTGTCTTTTTGCATCTCCTGATATCCAAGGACAGTCGTAGGTTAAAAATGGGAACCTAAAGTTGAATTTTTAACTTCTTGAAATTAAGGTGGTATCTTTGGCTGAATTGGTTCTGTTTGTGGGGAACAAGTTCAGCACTTCATGTGATTTCTTTTTCGGTCTACTGCAGTTGGCAGAGTAGTAACATCACCTTGTGGATGATTTTACTTGTCACAACACTCAGGCTACAAAGCATTGTGTTTTGTGACTTGTCAAAACATTTCATAAATGATGTTGTCTTTAACATTTTATATGCCTAACCTACATATTTTGTAGTTTCAATTGCATCATAATGTTATGCTTTGTTTCACAGAAGGGTGAGAAGCTTAATATTTTAAGCCAAGTGCATCTGCTTGTGGCACTTTAGTACTGAAATTTTATGGTCCATGTGCCCTAATACTTTGGTTACTGTGTATAGAGACAAGAGCTCACTGGAAAAATAAAGGTGAGGTAGAACAGAGTGTTGAAGCCATTTTGGATTGTCATCCTTCAGTTTGTTGGAAACAGTAATTACCTTTGTAGGGGTGAATCTGATGTGAGCAGCTCTCTTCCTGTTTTTGTATGCAGGACTGTCTAGCTCTGCTGGCTGCACTTAGTCAGTACTGTCTTGTGGGGATATACTGGGAGATGGGGCAGTCAGGGAATTTGGGTTTTTTTAAATTTTCTTCCTTCCCCTTGTCCCAGCTAGGGTAAATGAAGCCTGGATTTCCTCTTGTGAGGAATTCATAAAGCAACATCTAAATTATTACTTGTGTTGCAGAAATTCTTCTGCTTGCTTTCAAATAGTTTTTCCTAGGAATTAGATGCGACTATGTCAAAATCTCTGAACCCAAAATTTGTCTTTATTTAGGTGAAGTAATTAATGAAAAAGACCGCTGTAAAAAATGTGAAGGGAAGAAGGTGATCAAAGAGGTGAAAATACTTGAAGTCCATGTAGATAAAGGCATGAAACATGGGCAAAGAATTACATTCAGTGGAGAAGCAGACCAGGCTCCAGGTGTGGAACCAGGCGATATTGTCCTTTTACTCCAAGAGAAGGAAAATGAGGTAATGCTTTTGAGTTTATCTTTTAAATGCCTTTTATTCCAGTTGTTAATATTTAAGTTATATAGATGGCCATTCATTTAAAGTAATTTATACAGTTGCAGCTCTGGGAGAGATGGTAAATAGCTTTTAATAGATTTATAGTGTATAATGTGGCTTTCATGGTGAGCCAGAAAAAACTGGGCAAGTCCTTAGCCAGAGGACAGGCAGCTTCTGGTGCCTCCTAATGCTAATAAGAGGTAGCTTTCTCAGATAAGCTCAGACTGACTTTGATACAGTAGATGCAGTGAAGAGCCATTCAGGATGTTAACCTTATTCTGCTTTGCTCGTGACACTAACAAAATTCGAAGTGTGGCTTTTTTCCATGTCTTGTGACATGGCAGGGAACTCCCGATAAAATCCCCAGATGGTGCTTTCTGTGTCTGCTACTGTGGTTCTGGAAATAACACAAAATGGTGATGTTGCTAATGAATTTAACAAAACAAACATTATTTTATACTGGTTTGTTAAGACTTACATTCACTGTATTCTGGACTATATACACTGCACTTTGGAATTAAATATTGCAGTTTATCTTCTGTTAAAACTCACGTGGGTCAGAGTTGAGGTAACTGCCCCTTTTTTAATTCTATTGTTAGAAAATGCCAAGTATAGCTATGATGAAATAAGAAATAGTTGGTGTGTTGCACTCGAGGAGAGGTTTTCTGTTATAACAGGTTAGCATGGGGTACAAATTTAAACTCCAGTCATATATTAAGGCTATAATGTTGGTTATCTGCTAATTAGGTACTTTGTAAGCTTTTCAAAGCTGTGTCAAGGATTGCTAATCTGTCAGTCTGTACTTTGTCCTAGTGAGTAAAACTGGACTTTGTGTTCTTAAAATTTCCCTTGAGGTGGGACTCATGGTTCTGCCAGGGATAAATTTTAAGATACAGTCTGATTAAGAATCCTGAGTTATGTGGCCTAAAGATCACTTTGGATATCTGTCGGCTAAGTGACCAAAGTCCTGCTCTTGGTCAAGGTAGCTAAAGCAGATATGCATGAGGACAAAAGTTGAGAAAAAACAATGTGGTTTATATACCCCAGTGCAGGGAAAATAGTGTCAAACTGATGTCAGTTTTGTTTATAGGTTGCTTGTGTGGGAGATGTTGGGGGGAAAGAGCAGTGTTGCTGTACAGGTCTGGTTTAATTTGAACCTTACCTTGGTGTGTGGTGTGGTTTGGCTTATTTTAGATGACACTTGGTCAGGCACAAACTTCCCAAGCATGTTAAGCCATCTGAATTAACAGAATCGAGTTCACTTTATGCAAAGGTTGTTGCTCTGACCTTGAATTTTAAGGATAAATAATAATGAACTCTCAATAATGAGTCTGGTGGAGTTGTGATTACAGTACTTGAAAGGATATCTCCTGTTCTGTTTTCCAGGTGTTCCAGCGGGATGTGAATGATTTACATATGACACACAAGATTGGACTTGTTGAAGCACTGTGTGGATTTCAGTTCACATTTAAGCACCTTGATGGACGTCAGATTGTGGTGAAATATCCTCCTGGAAAAGTAATTGAACCAGGTAAGCTTGACCTGATAAGGATTTCTTTGTTTATGCTTCTGTGATTCTTCAGCACTTAATCCCACCCTTGTTGTCTTCTTAACTGAACCTGGGCTGGGGAAACAGAATTGTATGGGGAGAGAATGGTTCTGCAGTAGCACTCTCCTGCTTACTTTACTTCTCTTTGAATTCCAGGTTGTGTTCGTGTAGTCAGAGGTGAAGGAATGCCACAATATCGCAATCCTTTTGAGAAGGGGGATCTCTACATCAAATTTGATGTTCAGTTTCCTGAAAATAACTGGATTAGCCCAGAAAAGCTTTCAGTAAGTAGTTTTTCAAGCATAAATTCGGTGTCTTACTTGATGGAGCGTGCAGAGAGCCTGTGTTGTACCTCACGGGCTTGCTTTCAGTGCTTAAATTTAGATGCAAGTAAGTTCTTGTAACCTTTTTTATGGGCCATGTGTTACTTGGAAATACCCCTTGAAATATGAATGTATGGAAGCTGTATGGAAGAGCTGTGCAAATGGTACATAGATGAGGGCAGGAGGAGAATCTTTCTGTTGCTGTGTGATAAGTTTACAGAGTGCAGCTGTATTTACTGATTGCACTTTTGGTTGATGATAGGTAGAGCTGTTGGTTTTCTTGAAGTGGTGTCTTCCAGTTGATACAAATACTTTTAAATGACTCTGCAGTTCAGGGCTTTCATCAGCATAGACTTCTAAGCCAAACGTGCTCTTAGAGGTGTCTTGAAGTTGCAGGAAACTGGTCACTATATTTAGCAGTTGTAGATGCAGTACTGAATGCATTTCTTTCTTTGTGGCAGGAACTTGAAGATCTTCTGCCAGCTAGACCAGAATTTCCCAATGTAATTGGTGATGCAGAAGAGGTAGATCTTCAAGAATTTGATACCACTCGTGGTTCAGGTGGTGGCCAGAGACGTGAAGCTTATAATGATAGTTCTGATGAAGAAAGCAGCCATCATGGACCTGGGGTACAGTGTGCCCACCAGTAAACATTTGTCTAAAAAGTTGCACAAGGATTTTCTTTCAAATTTTGCCTGACTTGTTTTCAACAATCCAGCTGGATTGTATAAGTAATCCAGATGAACCAATGGACATCTATTGCTGTATGTGTAACTTTTAAATTGGTCTATAGTATCTACAGAGTGTAATTTAAACTAACCACAAGCTTACATCTTCATTTTGACTGTGTAGCAGAATAAAGCACTTGAAAGGAAGACAAGACTCCTTTTCACATGGGTTTTAAGTTTGTCCTCGTATCTGTGCTTGATTTTTACCAGTTTTGTGTAGATTTTAAGTTTCATATTTTAAATTCAAATTCTACATTGTAAAGTTTGTGTACAATTTGTCCTGAGGCTTGGTATTTGGCTGCACCTGCATAAGCTGCTACAAGTAGAATCAAGAATTTCATAGCCTGTATCTATCATCTAGATGCATGGTAAATGGGCTTTGCACATAATGGGTTTAGAGCTGACTGGGAACAATGAAAGACTCAATTAGAAGTGGTTGTAAGTTTTTTCTACCATCTTGTGAACGGTTTCTGAAATTAAATAAAAGCAGTTGGTGTATAATATATTTCTTTTGCCTTGTAACTCTTACTTTTCCAGTGGCTTTAACTAGTCTGTGTATGAAGAGACTATGTAGATGATAGATATTTTACAAACACAGGGAGGCTGAAGCTGCTTTAAGACTAGGTGGAGGTTAGATAACAATTGTGTGCCACATTCAAGTCTCTTCCTGAAACGAGAGATGACGAAATGGGCACAGGGAAGGCTGCAGCCATGTCCCCTTTGTGTGAAGAAAACACAAGGATATCTGAATTAGTCTAAAGATAACAAACCCCTTAAATGGGGAATGATTAAATTCTGAAATAATGGTGTCTTTCTCTTAGCCTTTGAATCCTATTCAAAGCCTGATTCAGCCTCACTTCCTAGAGAAATGTTTCCAGTTTAAAAAAAAAAAATTGTGTAACCTGGAAACATAATAAATATAGATGGTTTTGTTACTTTTCTAGTAGTTTGCACTTTGGTTTAAGTATGAAGATACTAAGTTCTCCAGTTTCAGTTCTATTACTTTTAATTGGCAAAAATGTCAGAACAAAGCAAAAATGTGACCTTAACTAAGGAACTGTTGTGCATGAACAGTGTTGGGTTGGTAAGCTGCATCTATAGCAAGGTTTCTCTCCTGTTTAAGTGAGAAAGTTGAAGCTCTACTTTTCTTTACAAATCTGAAGTGTGACTTGTTTAGTTATTTCTCTGATAGTTGTTGACACTTTATTAATGAGGTTGGAGGGACAAACTCCAAAGGTTTCAGTGTGCTTGGGTAGGCATTGGCATTTGAGTGTTGCTGAACATCCTTGTTATAGACTCTAAAAATGAAGCAAAAATAAATACTGTTGGATCTGTATTTCAGTACTGACTTATGATGTGGCATTCTCTAGTGGGTCTTTTATTTTCATTTTTTAAAACCTGGGGTTGCATTTTGTGAAGCCATGGTTACACGCTGATCCTTTCTCCTGACTGGCCTCTCCAAGGAGTCAGTCCTAGCCTGTAATGCTTAAACAACAACAGCACCTGTCTTCTGCTTTTAAGTCCTTGCAAAATGGAGTAATACTCTGAACCTTTAATCCCCATTCACATTGGCTTTTTTGAGGGGGAAGAGAGAAGGGATTCATGGTAACTTTTCAGATAGCTGAAGTGAAGGGGTAGAGGAAGAGCTGATCACTCTAGGGCAGTTCTGCTTCAGTCCTGAGCTGGCAGTAATCTAGGCTCCTGCCAGCAGCACCTGATAACAAATTCTAAGAGTCTGTGTTTTTACCTGTCATCTTGCGCATTACTGTCATGACATTACTGTCATGTCACAGCACAAGACTGAAAATAAATTTTATTCCTGTGTAGATTCATATATGCTACCACATAACTAAAATTTAAGTGTCTTAAGGCTGTTGAAAAATTTAGTACCTTGTACTTCAGTTTATTTGTGAGTTGAATCAGCGTTAAAATTATTTCCTATATACAGCCTCTTACTGTTCATTTTACTGTGAACTTAGTTAAAATCTAAACTAAGCCTTTTATAAAGAAAAAGTAGCATTTTCTTCTGCTTTGATATCCTTCATAATAGGAACTTAATAAGACACATCACATGATATAAAAGCTGATAAAAACATTTACTGGGCAGTATAGCACTTTATTAAGAAATAATAGACATAATTTAAACACTTTGGAGGCAGCAGGCACGAGCTGTCACAAATGTTCTGTAGTCACAAGACAGTTCCATTAACTTGGTTTAGGTGTTGCCTTTCCACAGAGTACAGTCAGCTCACTCTGAGGGGGGAAAAAATTCATTTTAGCTCAAGCTACCCAGAAGAACTTGGAAGAAGAAAGCAAGGTCACTACTGTTACAGCAAGCAGTGAGCACTCACTCACTCCCCCCTGTCTGCCTCCAGAGGCAGGGCCATGACAAAAACCACAGAACAGCTCCCAGACCTTTAGCTTAACGCAGCTGCACTGGTCTCAACCCCTGCACAACTGTAAACTGGTTAATACCTCTCATGGCTGGATAGATTTCCATTACTTCAAACAATAGCCCAGGTACCCTCATCTTCAGGAGAGTTGGGCAATAAGTGCTACAACGTTCTGTTCCACTTCATTTTGCTTCAAAACCATTAAGGCAGTTCCTGCTCTGCAGTAGAGACTTAACAGGTGTATAGTTCTTAGTCAGCAAGGGCCACAGAATAATAGATTATAAGAAGAATCAAAACATAGCTGTAGCTTTGTCAGCCTTTGTGAGAGATAAGAGAATGGCAGTTTGCTCACATGGTAGGAGAGACACCAGAGCACTGTAAGCAGAAGAGTTTATGTTCCTGTGGTCCCCTGGACCACACAAACTGCAACCAAACTGCACATGCTTATTTAAGTGCAGTTACTTTGAGATGTGATCCATGTGAAGCAGTTCTCCCCTCCAACTGATGCCAACCAGTTTAGGCTTAAACTCCAAAGAGTTTAAATTTGCATGCATGACAGTATCTCACACGAAAGCCTGAGACCAAGTGTCTGAATACACAGATCTGTAAGCCTCCTCGTTCAAGCTTACCACCAAGTTATGAATGTGCTGGACTGTGTCCTGATTTAGGAGTTGCACATCGATATTACGGAGGTCTCCACCAGCTGTACAGAGTGTCTGTATGTGAAGAGAAACAATTATAAGATTAAAATATTCTTCTTGCATGCCCAGCTTCTCTGAAAATCATGTACTTCTCTGTACACTGCAAAATTTTGGCAACTATTTTTCCTTTTTTTAGCAGCATCTAATTTAGGAATAAGAAAAGCTAGCACTATCAGCCTATTTGCATTGATCAACTACTATAAGTTGAAAATGTTAAAAAAGAAAAAAAGATACCTGTCCATCAGCCAGGGGAATGTTTACAAATGGAACAGTTTTATGTTGGGGTACTGATTTACTTCTTTTTAACATGCCTTGAACTCTTCCACTGGCAGGTAAAGTTCTTGAGACAGTCTGTTGTAATCCAGCACTAGAATACAAAGAAAATGTTACTCTGAGGTTAACTTCCTATGCTCTGCTGGCAATTTTCAAGCACAAAGCAAATGTAAGTAGTAGGAAATACACGTAGGAGGGAGGCAGTCCTGTTTAAATTTTTCCAGTTCTGCCAGGAGACTACAGAAATCCAACCACAAGCAGCACTTACAGGCACTGCTGGGTAATGTTTTATGACCCTGCCACTGCAGTAACCTGTGACACAAGATGACATTTTGGCCAACAAGAATATCCACTCTCCAATATCAGCAGTGAACGTTTACAGTTTTGGAAAGAGGAAACTTCATGCCTCAGGGCTTAAGATAAGACATGTGCTCTGTCTGTCTACTACAGAGGGAGGTATCAATAAATGCCAAAGCTGCTGCCTCTCAGAGGCACAGGGCATGCCTTATGCCATGTAGAATTCCTAAACTTTCGTTATACAGTTGTTCTTATTCTACTTAAAAAATGTAAGATTTGGGTGTGTTCTGCATGGAAACAAGTCTCTGACATTTTATAGCAGGCCAAGGTGAAACTGAACCACTTACTGCTTTCAGGACCCATTTAAGTTGTTCACCCCCTCACTTCAGCTTGTGACAAAACCAAACTCTTTAGTGTATGAAGAATGATACTAACTGAAAATATTGACTATTCAAGATGCAAAGAACTGATTATCAGTGTATTTGGTTGGGGGGTTTGTGGGGATTGGTTTATTTTTCTTTTAACACAGCAGTATTGGTGACATTTTAAACAAGGTTGGGTTCTGAGAACAAGTTTGAGATGTAACCCTGTAAATAGTGAGTGAGAATAGAATTTATACTCTAACTACATTTTTTTTAAACTGACTTAGTTATGACATCAAATCCTGTACCTCCATGAGAATGTAAGTTAACATCCACACCCAAAGCAGGAGGTGTAACTGGTTCCTATCCCCACTTCACATTTAGTGGCAGACTACGAAGATCTGTTACATTTAGATTGATGATTAATATCTAGATTGATAATAATATAGATATATAATGTCCTGGTATTGAACAAAACTATTTATTAAGAACAAGCTGAAAACCCCTTACCTTTTAGCTCCCTTTGGAGTGGCTTTGAGATTTGTGGCACTGAAATGAAAAGAAAGAGACTTAACATCCTTCTGCAAGCCACAATAGCAGAAGAGTAACAGACACTAAAAGTAGTTATTTGGTTTGTGTTTTGTTGGGGGTTTTATTTTGTTGGTTTATTATTTTTATTTATTTCCTCCTCATCTACTTCTAATGTAGAGTTTTAGCTAGGATGAAGGTAGACAGTCAGTGGATTAGATAATGCTGAAGTGCCCCATGACAGGGATCTAGTGTGAAAAACACACGTGAAAAAGCCCTCCTGAGGTAAACATGACATAGCGGGACCTAAAACCATACAAGAACAAAATAGTAATTTCTGTTACTAGGCAAGGGAGGGCTGCAACACCTGAGTTAGGTGTTTATTACAGAACAATTCAGTAGTACCAGCAAAGCCAAGATGCTTTCCTTACAGGCTCTCTTCCATTAGTATTATTTGGGAATTGATACTGATCCCCTCAGTTCAGAACTGTGCACCACTCAGTCCCACACATGCCTTCATCAGCTACAGGTGCTTTTTTGTTCAGGTTCACATCACCACGGTACACCTCAGGTTATGGAAGAATCCTTATCAGATATATTTCCATTGGGCTCAGATCTCAGCTACTTTGTATGAAAATAATTTGTGTGTTCAGCACACACAAATTCAGGTGAGTTAAATGAGCTACCAAAGGTCAGTCTTACCTAGAAAGAGAGTTCAGTTTGCCACTTAAACCAGAGGCCAATGAAACCAGTGACCTGGTTTTGGAAATCTGAAAATTTATATATAGGGCTGCAGTTAGAAAAGGTGGCATTTGAAAGCAAAATGATAGATATTTGCAGGAAACAATACTGTAAAAATTCCCTTTTGAAAAAGGGTAGTTAAGCCCCATAGTGCTGCCTTATATATATATATATATATATATTTAAAATGCCAAATATGCATTCTAAAAGAAGTTTCATAACGTCAGAACATATTTATTCCTACTGAAGTTCTGTACAACCAACCACCTGCCTAATATACACCCTTCCAACTTTTAAGCCCTTTTACAGTAAAAGTCTGTAACTGCACAAAATCTTTTTTGTATTTGTTGTTTTCTTGCTACATCAGTGTCTGGCTGAGGAGCGACATTGCACAGCCAGACTGAGGTGGTAAAACTAAAACACTTGATTTGGCTTAGAGACAACAATGCACAACCCAGTTATAGAAAAGCATGGATTAAAACATGAGGTTGATTTAAAAAAAAAAAGTTCCAACAAAAAATGGTTCCTCAAATCATCAAGACTTACTGGCAAGTCAAGAGAGAATGACTATGCCAGTACTTGCATACCCATGTGAATTAGTCACTAGAAGTGCAGATACCATATTTCATTATGAAAATAGTTTACTGTTTAGCCTTGCTTTACATCAAATACATTAAGTTTAAAACAAGTGACTTTTCCAACAGACAGCAGAGCACTGGCCTGCCTGGTCGTGGATCCAGCAGGGTTCATGGCAGGTCAGAACTGATTAAGCCCTTATGTTTTTTGAATAAAAACAGAATAAACTTACTTTTTTAGTTATTTTCTTTGCAGAACTATGCTTGGAATCTTCATATTCAACAATTGTAGTTACCTTAACTAGAATTGTATTAGCAAGACAAGGAAAATAAAGATCTCATGAAGAGCACAAAACACCACTTCAGCCTTGTGTCTGAAGCCTATTTCCCCCTGACAGCTATGGACCCCTTCTGCTATCCAAAGTCATTCACCTGGGACACAGGTCAAAGCAAACTATGTGTGTTCATCACAGACACTGGGACACACAGGACAGTTAAAAGACCCCAGATAATCCCTCAGCCCCCAGACAAAACAGAATTATCACCCAGTGGTAGTGTCCTCCTTATTGCATATTTTGGGATATGAAGAAAAATGGTATTTTTCTTGTGAAGCTCAATGGGCAGAATGTCAAGGGGAACCTAAGAAAAGAGAGGTGACTTCCCTAGCTCTCCTGCTATACTGTAAAGCCTTAAATCTGTCTCTTCTCACCATTTTCCCTGATAAATACAAAGGACAAAACCTCTCGTCTCACACTTTAAAGTACATCTACAGTAGCATTGCTCATGATCCTCCACACTGAATGCTGGGGGGGTCTGTTATGCACTTTTCCCTCTTGTATTCTTCAGGCTTAACATTCATTTTACAAATGCTCAGTTCAAACCAATTTAAAAAAAAAAAAGAAAACACAAGAACCACAGGCTATATATTAATGAATTGACTTGCCTTTTTTGCTGTTGGTCCTCACCAGTTTGGGATTTGGCATGTCTTCTAGAGAGCAGTCAGTCTAAAAAAAAATGTTTATCCAACAAGGGAAGGTCATCAGATTTTTCCCAGTAGATGCATATTTTATTACCAAAAGCAGTGAACTAAAAGGGCATGAAAGCAACTGACAGGAAGTGGGATTGGCTAAAAACCAGTTTATTTTTTTGGAAACATCTTCATTTCTGCCAGCAGATGACCCTAAAACTTTAGGTAGTGTTCATAACTGCACCATGGCTGGCTATCTAGTCTTTTCATACCATCTTCTATTTAAACACACAGCCAAATGAAATCATTTGTCTGAAATATTTACAGCAGGGAGAGAAGAATTCTATTCTGTAAACTGTGATAAAATTTGAAAACACACACTTACCACTGCAGCAGCAAGAGCCACTTCCTCCCGTCCTTGCAAATCTGTAACTCAAGAAATTATAACTTATTTAGATACTATAACTTGCACAATCTTCATATTCTTATCTTATGGGCTCAGAAGCTGAACAAGTAATTCAGGATTACAGTGGTTAAATAGGTAACCTTAGGTCAGCATGTGTTGCATTTGAACAAGATTCCAGTCTTGTAGGACAGTCACTCCTACAAAACAACAATGAAAATCTAAGGCCATTTCAGTGTTTAATCATTGAAAGAATCCTGAGTGTAGTTGCACAGGGTATCCCCTGAATTCAAAGAACCACCACATGCACACTGCACTGCAGCTAATGCTCTTAGGCAGAAGTTCCTCAAGAAGGACACCAAAATACAGTACAGTACAGTAAATTCAAGTTCTTCAAGAGTTTCAGGTTTGATCTCTGTGTGGCCCCTACAATTTCCAGCTGCAAGGTAGATTCCAAAAACATCAGTTCTCACCAGAATACACATCTGATGCTGAGTGTACACATCTTAAACCTCTGCATGAGTGGGAGTTAAAATTAAACTTGTTTGCTCATCACAGGTAAATGACTAGATGAGAAAGGCTCAGGAGAGTTCAAATTGACAATAAAAAAATAATCTCTGTGGTTATGGTTAAGATGAACAGATTCAGATGAACAAAAATGCTTGGTTGTACACACAGAAAACACTAGGTTTGTAATTATTCCTTATCTCTTCAGACTTCAAATAAGATTACTTAAGTGCACACATAACAGTACACTCCAGACGAGTCACCTACTAATTCTGCACCCTGTGTTACACAGATCAGTCTACTTGAACAAGAGTGGTCAGCGAGCACCTGCAGGGTAACAGAACTGCTGATCTGCTTAAAATACTGAGCAGACAAAGCAAAGCTTCTCATGAAAGCCACCAAGTTCCCAGGTTTTCTCCCGTAGCCCCACGCACACTCACCGAGCACCTCTTTCCTTTTCATCTTCCTGACGGCAGCCGGCATCGTCAGCAGCTCCACCGCAAACGCCTTCTCCGCTGTCTGCAAAAGCGAATCGAGCTCTTTCTTCATCTCCTGGATGTGCTCCTTGGCTTTAAAACAAAACAGGCTTTTATTGCAATGCGTGATACGTGTTTCCAAGTATAAGCACTGCAAGACCGCGCTAGAAAAGAAAGTTAAAAATGCGTTTTATCCGGAGCCGGGAGTCGGAGCACCTGGAGCCTCCATCAGCCGCCATCCCCTCGGCGGACGGGGCCGCGGGGCTCTCCCGGCCCGGAGCCGCCGTTCCCTCCACCCAGCCCGGGCAGCCCCGGCCCTACCCTGCTGGTCGAAGTCGCTGAGGAAGAGCGCGATGCGCTGGTCCTTCTTCTTCTGGGAGAGCGCGGTGCGCTGGTCCCTGTCCCGGGGCAGAACCCCGCGGTCCGGCTCCACGCCCGAGTCGCTGCTGCGCCGCCGGCACGGGGCCTTCCCCGGGGCCATGGCCNGGAAAACTGAGGTTAGATAATAGAGAGGAATGTTTCACTGTGAAGGTGGTGAGACACTGGTACCCAGGGAGGCTGTGGATGCCACAATCCTGGCAGTGCTCAAGGCCAAGCTGGATAAGGCCTTGAGCAACCTGGCCTTGTGGGAGCTGTCCCTGCCCATGCCGGGGGATTGGGACAAGCCGATCTTTAAGGTCCATTCCAACCCCTCAACATTCTGTGATTCTACGATTTTATGATCTTTATGCCCAGACAGGAGCTGGGCGGGCTCACACGTGTGTAAACACGCACACACACACACACCCGGCCCTGGTGGCACAAATGAGTCGCGCTATTTCGCTCCCTGTTCGGAGCAGCCGCTGCAGCCCGGGCGCACAGGAGCTGCGCTGGAGCAGGTGAGCGTTTCCATCCCCGGGACTGGGACCGGGCCCGGGCTGCCCGAGCCGGGGGCAGGCGGTGCTTGTGCTGCCAGGGCTTCCACGGCTGCTGGGAAGGCTCTGTGCTCGATAGGAGGGGCCCTGCTTAGAGCTCAGGTTTGGGTTTAGCTGCTTTACTGCTGTTCAGTGTGCAGAACATGCAGGGCTTCAAAGCTAGCCAAGAGAATTATCTGCTCTGTCCAATGCACATGGTTACAGCTTGTGCAAATTCTGATCGGGTGAAGACAGGATTTAATAAACATGTAATAACATGAAACATTAGAAAGATGTGGCTACACCAAATATTGAATATATAAAAATACTCAAATCCCTATTGTTAAAAATAGAATTCCTTGAAGAAACTTCTTATCGTGCATGTATCCAAATAAAAAAATAACACCAGGGGTATGAGCATCTTGGGTTTTGAACAAATTTGACCAATGTAAAAAGGCACTTAGATAATGTTTTAAAACACTAGTGGTTTTCACATGGTGTATACGGATGCTGCAAGCTCTCTGAAGTGAGTGGCTTTTTCTGTATCATATGCATCTGGCACATCTCCTGAGCCAGGTGGGACAGACTATGTCACTCAGAAAAAGCTGTAAAAAATATGATTGACTATTCATAACATAAGCATTTTATATCAGACCATGTTGTTGTGTCTAAAACAAAAAACATACTCCCCTTCCCACACCCCCCAAAAAAACCCCTCCAAACAAACAGGTTAGTGTTTCTGTTCCAGAAAACACTCAAAATCCTGATATAAAGAAGAGAATTTCCTGCTTTTGGTGGTTGTGGCATATGTATATATGTTTAGGGAAGCAGGACTAATTTCCTTTTCCCTAAATTTTGTTTTCTTTGAAATTACCAAACAAACACCACTAAAGTAATTCTGAGGTGTCACTGCAAAAAGACAAGATAGTGTTGCTCTGTAAGTTTAATCTCCTACAAGCCATGTAAGAAGTTTTTTAAAATGGGAACTGACAACATCAAACAAACCCCTCACCAAAGCTTTCAGGACACAGTTGATCAGCCTCAGCTGACTGGCTGATCCTCTCTGTAAAGAAAGAAGTCTGGCTTGCTTAACTCCTGGTTACAACTCCTTACATTATAGGATTAATTATGAGCATAAACTTGCCTAAGACCTTCTCTATTTACAGTTCTGCGCTGGTAGGGAATAGTTTTGGGGTAATAAGTTGGAGAAATTTCAAGTCCATAAACTGGAATGATGCAGAAATTAATGATCTGGTACATGGGTACTAAATATTAGTAAGTACTGGTTTGAACATGGGATTAAATGTGTCATAGTGCAATCCAGCTGGTGTTGCTCCAGTGACAAAGGAAATGGAGAAGTATTACCATTTTTTTAACATGTGCTTTATTATTTGGAAGTCTCATACATCTGAAGTACTGTTATAAGGAGCACCTGGAGGAAGATCAAACCTAGAAGCATGCATTTGAAAGGAAGGATTGTCTGTTATTAATGAAATATTTCAAAGACATGGAAAATAAGCCTTTTTGTCTTAGGTTTACATGATTGTTCCACAAAAATGCACATTAACCTTATCACAATACATACAAATACTGTGGATGGACGATAGAAATTACCACCCTTCCATATGAGATGCATCAAGAACAAATTGTTATCCCTTATAATGTCAGAAACATAAAAGGCACCATAATAGAATGTTTAGAAAAAACTTAGTTTATGCCATTATATTTTGATTTAAAAGTGTAAGAATTGCTGTCCCGACTTAAAACAAAAAGCCTTTCACACCTGTAAATTATCATTATAAACTTGTAAACCTTTACATTTTTTCCCAGAAGTATCAGGTGCAAATGCAAGGCAAATATAAAATCTATTGACTTATTAGATTACAAATACTACCCCATGAAAAAGCTGTAGTTACAAAAATATAAAAAAATATTCTAACTCCCATTGTTAGATCTTAGTTTCAATCTATACTGCGTTAAGAGTCCAAAGCCAGATCTGATTTGGACACATTCCTAGAGGAGGAAAGTGCTGTTTGTCTTATTTTTACATCATTATTCTGACCTCCTACCACGGTTTTGCTCTCTGGGTTTGTTTTATTAGTGCATATTAAGGATGCCAAGTGGAGAGCGCTGACAGGTTGTATTTTTCAATGGATAGTAGCAGCATAAGTGTTCTCAGGGTGCTGTCCTCCCAGAAGTGCATTTCTCTGAGGAGAAAAGTATAATTGGTTTTTTCCAATCCTCCACAGTAGCTTTGTGTAGCAGCTGTGCCATTTTCATCCATAACCTGTGACCCCTGGCAGGTGATTGAGAAGAATAAATTCTTCTCCCAGGCCTCAGTAAGGAACCGTGAGAAGCTCACCCAGTGCTAATGCTGGGTCATAGACTGGGGCTGCTGTGGCAAGGACAGTTATTGGCAACAACATCTCATCTTCCTCACATGATAAATTGGCACAGGTTTATCTGGATGGTTTTTCTCTAGCCCTTGGCTTTAGTAACCTGGATCAGCACAGGGTGTTGCACCAGCTACAACAGCAGCCTTACAAAGTGCCAGTAGACATTAAAATGAGTTTACTTCTAAATAATAACTTAAAATTAATTACTAGATTGAATGTGATATTCTTAATGAATAAACTCCGTAAATACTGAGCCTAAGCCTGATAAATGCTAATGCTTTTGCATCTGAATACTGAAAGCTCTGTTCCTTTAGCCCTTTATCAGAGCTAGCAGAAGGTGTCCAGCTTCCAGCTCTAGAGAAACAGAAGCTGTCCTCTGTTTTTCAGGGAAGCTGGCAGAGATTAGTGGAGTCACTCAGCTGTACTCCTAGATAGCCACCTTGTTTAGCTGGGCTTTGAGAAGCACTCAGGATCATTCAGCCAGCAGTAGGACTGTGGAAGATTTAAGTGTCAGCTGTACTATCACTATCTTTATGCTTGGTGCAAGACATTTTCCTTTAAATACCTTTTCCTTCATCAGAAATCAGCCCCAGCATTTCTCCTGGTGACAACGTGTCAGTCCTTGCCAGTTCCAGCTGGATTTTGGCCAGCTAGAGGGGCTGTCTGATGCTTCCAAACAAATGTTCCCCACAGACAGAGCGGTTCTGAAAGGGCTGTGTTTTACCCTACTCGAAAGGATTGACTGTATTCACATCTGCTTTGAGACAGTAACTTGCTCTGTTCCATGGTAAAAGATGGAGTAAAGTTAACAGGAGACTCCTGGAGTTGTTACGGCAGGAAGTGTTCGGTGTTCGTACGCTGGGATCATGTGTTGAACAGCACAGGAAGAAGAAGATTGTATTCCTTGTTATGTTTCAGTTTCATAAAAATACAGTTCAAGCAGACACCATGTTCACTCCTCTGATCAAAACTGTACATTCCATTCCAACTATGCTGGGATGGCAGGGTTTCTTTTTAGCAGAATTTCAAAGACATCTGCACACATCTGCTGAAGATTTTTTTAAATAAGCATGCTGTCCCTACATGCTTGATCAGGTTTGGAGAACATTTCACACTTAACAACAAAACCAACAAAAATTAAACCAAGCAATATCTATAATGTAGGAATTTGGATTTTTGTTTAGTAGAATTTTAAGATGGAAAACACATTCCTATCTAAACAATTGAACTTGGCATTTCTGTTTTGTAAAAAAGCCTACATGACAGTAGTAATTTTAATGAGCAATTCCTTTCCCCAACCTATTGAGTCAAAAGTTCACAAATGTAACTTCCAATCAAGGCACAAAAACATTTACTGACTCCTTCTTTTCACTGCTTTCTTCACATTCTTTCCCTTCCCCTAAAAAAAAGTTGGTGTAACAATGTCTTCTACACCAGACATAACTTTATTGGTCCAATAAGTTGTAGCAGTATCTGAGTCTGGTTCTATCTATTTTGAATTTAGTTAAATTAGATAAACAGCACATTCTCAGCACATCATTGTTCATTGTCTGAATTTGCCTTGAAGGGGAGGGGATGAGGGGGAAAAAGCCACAGTAGTTTCATGCATATTTTTCAAGAAACTTTATGTGGAAGTCTTTCACTTTCTCCAGTAGGATCTTCAGCTTCTCTACTGGAGGAAGAATGGTCATTCTGAAAAATAATATTTAAAGAAATAAAAAAAACAACCCACATTATCTTCAGAACCAACTAAACTGTGATCTTTCCACAGATCTTGATTAATCTCAAAGCACAGCAAGTAACATGTTAAGTTTAATATCTGTTTTGATGTGATTCTTTAATTTTCTGCATTTTTACTTTAATTGAACTATACTATTAAACTAGAGCAATTTGTTTCAATTGGTTAGAATATAGGAATTCAAGAACTGTTATTTTCTGTTGAGTGGTGTAGAAGGTCATCAGTAAGAAATAACAGCAACTCAGTTTCCACTGTTGGGCAGTTATGCCAAATTATACCCAGTTTTTTGAGATTTAAAAGTTGCCAGTTATGAGTAAATGTACATTTTTTAATTGAAAACTGAGTTCAGAAGCATTAAAACAATGCAACATCCCACTCTGCAGGTTTTAGTCCCTTTTTCCCTTCTTCTGCATAATCTGAAAATGCCATGGGGTGTGTATGCCAGGCTGTATGCAAGACCCACAGAACACAATGGTTTTCCCACACTGGTGCAGGAATGGACTCTCTAGGTTTTTTTTGGAGCTGTGTGTACCCAGGGATCTAACCCAGCTGGCTGTGTTGCAGAACTGTCAAGGCTAAAGATACCCTCTGTTGTGTTGTTTCAGACTGAGGAAGACTAAATTCCATGATAAAGTCTAGCTATCAGTGGCTCGGCTGGAGCAAAGTTCTGTTTGTTGGCAGCAAAAGCAACACGGTTTTGGTATTAGATTATTTAGTTCAAATTCTTGTTTTGGTAAGAAAGTTATACAGAGTGTTTAAGGAGTAGAGTTATAGGGAAGATACTGCATTTTTCATGCAGTTTCTCCATATGGAAACACAGTTTAAGCCCTCCTCTCCCCAAAAGAATGCAGGGCAATTTTTGTAATTCTGTAGCCAACTTAAAGATTAAAGTCTAAACTATTACTATTGCCTGTATTCCTGGAGAAGGCATTTCAGATGCCACTGTGTAAGAATAGAATATAATTATGTCAGCAAGCTGTGAAAACACCATAAAGACTTGAATAGCTCATCTAGCAGACCAGGTCTTTGACCTTGCTGTCAGTCCACAGAAACTGTCCAGTAGAAACTGAGACAACATAAACTGAAATAAAAATCCTTGTATTTAATCAGAAGAGAAAGAACTGGGATGATACTTTGCTTATTACTGCTAATTTGCTTTTAAACAAACAGAAACTGTACCTGAAATGGTAGGTTCCTTCTCTCTGGCCAAACCCACTTCCAGGTACAACACATATTCCAGTCTCTTCCAGAAGTTTCATGCAATAGAACATATCAGGCGCCATTTTATGAGCCTAAGGGAATGGATGCCTTGGAATTATTGAAGTCAAAATATTCCTAATATATAGAATTTCATGATTGCTTTTTTTTTTTCTGAACCCTTATCTTACATTATTAGTTTCTTATTCAATTTACTAAAGAAGATGAGGAACAATTGCTAATGGGGCTGTTCACACTGAATTAAATAACAGTACTTCAAGGAGGAACAGGGCTGAATAACCTACACAAAAACTCACTTCAAAAGAAAGGGTTTAGGTAATTTTGTTATTCTCCTTGACTTGCTTGTAACTTTTTGTCAAAAGTCTCAAAGTTGTACTTGAAAAAGTCTAAGGCACTGACATTTGATAAGATTAAATTAATTTGAGAACTGTGTGTTCCAGTTCTGTTGGCAGTTACTATTTTTTTCCCCCTGAATAATCTGCTGCCTAGGAAGTCCCCTGATTAATAAGTCCCCCCCTTAGTGAAAAGTTCTTAAATATATACAGGTTATATACCTAATCAAATAAGCAGCTGCAAAACAGCCCTATTTTTGTTCTCAGCTGTGCTAATAAAATTCCCTTTACAAAATTAATATTACAAATTAGGTTTCAGAGCTCTACTTAGGAACAGAAAGACTTATCATTTATTAATATAGGTTCCTGTCCCAAAGGCAAAAAGGTGAAATTTGTAAGGAAACCTCCAGCCTTCTTTCCCAGTCCTGCTGAATGGGGCTTCCCTTGCAGGGTCAGCAGCACACTGCCACTCACACATGCTGGCCTCCCTAACCCAGGCACGGGCAGCAATTTGGAACTGCACAGGGCCAGCTACTTGTGTGACTTAAACACCAACGTCCTTGGGGACACTCCCAACCTGGGAGCCTTAGCACTGTGATGAAATGATCTGTTTTGTTTTGCTCTCTTAAAATAAAGGTCATTTTATATTTAAGATCATACACAGCCCATGAAATACTGCTTTTGTACTCCATCTCTGGAATCAAAGCTCATCACTAGAAGTGGCAGGCACAGGTGACAGGAGGTTAAAATGGATTGGGGTAAGAATGACTGACTGACCTTTGCTTCCTCAATGGCTTTGGAAGGAATAAAGATCCGTGGGAAGGCATACATAGCTCCTTGAAGGGGATTGCAGTGAACTCCTGGGATCTTGTTAAACATGTCTTCTGTTAGTTTGGCTTTTTTGGCAAGATTGTTCAAAACAGATTCCTTCTCCTGTTTAAAAGGAAGGTGTTCAGTTGGACACATTTGAAGTAGCAATAAAAACACCAGGAGAAACTATGATGTTTCAAAAGGCCTTCCCCAAATGAAACACTAGTAGGGCTTTGCTGAGCTGTTACAGCAAATCATATTCCGAATTCCAGTTCTGCTCTTAAAAACAGCAGTGCAAAAACGCTTTAGCAGGACACAATTACAGCGGTGTAGTCAGACAATAACCTGCAGAAGTCTCTATCTGTGTGCCCTCTCCTCACAGTCTTCTTTCTGAGCATCCACTCTTGGCTATTTTTAGAGACCACGTTAGCTGAACCTTTGATTTGACTTGATAATGTAGTATCTTAAGCCAGAGTCAGCTTCATTTTTACAAGTGAGAAACTATATGTATACTTCAATACAGATTGTCATGTTGCTCAGTATATAGAGGCACTGGATATTTAATAAAAAGATTGATTTTATAACTTTATTTAAACTTATATTCCTGATTAGTTTTTAGTAACAGCAAATCTTATTTAGTAAACCTTTTGTCATATTAAACACAAGAAAAAAGTTGAATTTATCAGCAAGAAAGCTGATTTGATAATGTCTTCCTAGTATTTTTAAATGTCATACTAAGTTAATTTTGAATACACTCCATAGTTCTGTAAATTGGTGTTAATACAGTATTGTCCAAGGAGAAAGGAAAGAAGATTGATCTCTGTGCATAATTTGAGTCCCCAGTACGTAGGATAGGTTTGGGAAATGCACAAAAGAACAAGCATGTTATTGCTGACCTTTATGAACTGTGCATAAGATTCTTCTCCAGGTACTGGAGGATTCACCACAATATCCATGGCTGCTTGTCCTGAGACTGGAGGACAAAGGCGAACAGAAAGCAGCTTAACGAGCTGTCCTTTAATTTCTGGGTGCAAGTTAATGACCTCCATGTAACCTCCTCTGTAGCCACATCTGTGACAAAGTGAACAGAAGAGACTGGTTAACCTCAAGTGTATAAATACCACAAAAGCAATGAAAATGACTGCAGAAGTGGAAAGACAATTAATGAGATTCTTACAACAGGTAACACAGAGGTTGTTGAAACAGCTGCCACACTGATAATGGTTTCAGATGGAGCTACATGACATTAAGTCCTAGTATCCCATACAGAGATAAAGGTGGGCATGCAGCTTCCCTGTTAGGCAAGTTAACAATTAACATGGATCTTTAATCTTCAGAACAAGAGCATATGGCTGTAGCAGTATACATTTAATAAAAAAATTCTTTTTCTTCCATCTCCTCCTCCCCAAAAAAACCAAACCCAAACATTTGTAATATCAAACCTCCCAGTGATTATTGAGCTGTTCCCTTGAATGTTGGAGGCCAATTTTCCTTTATCACAGGTCCAGATTGGGACTGTAGGATTTCACCTTTGTGGGACTGAGGCATTAGGTGTCTGAAATAAATATGCTTATTATTTGGTACTTTGAAAACCACTGAGTTAATCCATTACTCTGTGCTTGTTTTTCTTTTCTTAATAGTCTTTAGTTAAAATTAATAGAGGATTAATTACGGTGGATTACCTTCAGGTCAGTAACATAAAAGGGCTGTCCAACCAGATTAATGAGGAAGATGAAATTAAAAAAAAAAAAAACTAAATCAGACTTACTCGCCCATGTATCCCTTAGAGGTGGAGTGAAAAGAGGCCAGCTCAACATTGTTATAGTACTCGGGTCCCATCTCATACAGAATCTTTTTGAAAGAATGAAACTGGCATCCTTCAGAGTACACATTGTCCTGGTAAACCTGAACAGTCAGAAGACATTAATGTGCTCTGTTCCCCCAACTAAGGATAAAACACGGCCTTTTAGAGAGGCAGATCTGAACTGAAGAAACAGTGCTTACACTCAAAACTTAAAAGCTGTTAGAAGACACAAGGTTCTTTGTTAAGTAATAGTTACTGTAATGATACTTTTTATCTGATGTGAGGACACTTAAAAGCTGGGCCTTTGGAAGAACAGCTTCTTTGTATGATTTAACCTTTACTTGTATGTTTTAATTGATTTTCCTTCTGTTTCTTCTGTTTGAAGTGGTCTGAGCACCACATAGGTTTTTAGGACTGTTCCAGTAAAGTTCTTCCTTGTGTTCCCTACACTTTCTCTCTAGTTCGAACTCAGATCAAGCCACCTGTTATATTGATCCTTTGATATTAGGAATCTCACATGTCTGTTCATGTCTTAATATGATAACAGAGAGTCTGTTCCCTGTACTTAAAAAATACCAATACCATACATGGAACAAAATTAAACCTCATATGAGTACTCTTAGCTGTGCTTTTGAGAGGACAGATTATTCCATTACCTCATCAGCCAGAAGAAAAAGTTTCTCTTCCCAAGCAAAGTGTATCACATCTTCAATGCACTTTCTGTTTTGCACCTGTCCTATAGTTTGATTTTGAAAGCAAGAAGAAAGTTAGTGGAGTATACACATACAAATCTTTTCACCCAGACTTACTTAGATTAACAGCTTTTCAAGAAGATATCCCTCTTCCTCTGAAAAGTGCTATTGAACTTTAAAATTCAGTTCACTAAGTATGAAATTAAGGAGCATTTTCAGAAGAACTACGGTACAAGGTAACTTAGTCCATCTCAAGCAAAAGAAGTGTCAGATACAGTAATAATCAATGACTTATTGAGAGTACTCTGTGTACAGCTAATCACTGTAAATGCTCACATGCATGATGGTTAGGTGGGAGCTTGTTTCTTACCAATCAACCTCAACTACTCAAACAGCTAAATTCTGAGGGAGCCAGTGCTTGCCACTGAGTTCTGAGTTTTTACAGTCACTGCCTCTCAGAAGCAAGAGGCTACAGGCCATGCCAGAGGCAAGATCTTTCACAGAGACCAAAAGTGACTGAAAGTCATTCCACAAGTCTGGAAAACTTCACTGGAAGCAGTGGCTTCAAATGGGATCCAGTGAAGCGAACCTGCTCCCTCCTTTCTGGAGTTCCATGATGCTGAAAATACGTTTCTAAAAGTAACACATATTGTCCTACTTAGAGCACTGATCTCTGGAATTCAGCTTTACATATTTGATATGTACTTAGGATTTGCCTGCAATGTCAAATGAATGAAAAAGTAAAGAAAAAAAAAAAAAACCAGAGACCCATAAAACCCATAAAACCATTCACTAAACAAAATTCCTGCTGACCCGTGGGATTTCCAGGGTTGATGATGCAGAGGACTTTTGGATTGCAATATGCCTTAGCTTCATTCAAGGCACGGCGAAGTTCGTTCACATTTAGAGCCCAGCAATTTTCTTCATCCAAATAGTAGTTCACCTGGATAGCATCCAGTTCAGAGATGGCTGCTGAATATAAGGGATACTGAGGTATAGGAATCATCACTCCTGTTCGGGATTTGCCACCTCCTGAGATCAGGATCTTTAAAATTGCCTGGGGGAAAAGTAGGAATTAAAAAAATTTTAAAAAAAGTCACACACCAGAATTAATAATATACTCTGGAATAAGTTACTAAACTTTCTTCCTAAAAAAGTCTAGAATGAAGGTGGATTTCTGTCCTAGAAGCAGATAGTCAAAGAGAATTATTTATTTCAGGTTGTTACTGGCTGAGTGAGGATGGTCTAAGCTTAATGGAATCCTCTCATGTCATAGCTTCCAAAGATCCTGCCTGATCAACTGCAAAATTTACGAAAAACATTCTGAGCACAAGGCTAGAGGGCAAGTTCCCAACAGGAATATCAAGATAATGACTTTTCTGCTGTGTCCTGTTGTAAGCAAAGAAGCTTTAGCTAGTTCTTGCTCCTTGCCTTCCATTCATTTTATCTCATTAACCACAAGAGACCAATAAATAAAACCAGAAATTAGAACCGGGGCCTGTGCACATTCTCCCTTGGAACAGAGAAACCTGTTTTACATTAGGAGCAATTATGTTTTCATTTTCAAGTAACAGAACAGACCAAAAGTCTGCATGCGTTGGGATGGAAAAAAAATCATATGTAGTTTATGCCCAGAAGATACAGACAGAAAGGTAATGTTTGTGCTAAGGTCAGTCCAGACAATTTCCTTGTGCCCAATGGCTGCATGATGTGGAGGCTTTTTACACGTGAATTAAATAAAACAGTGCACGAGGGGCAGGAAGCAGAGAGATTTCTTGCCTTTATAACCAAGGGAGAACTCTGAAGTACAGGTGCAATCAAAGCAAGCATCCTTATCAGAATGTAATTGGCACTAAACCCAAAAATATCTTTTCTCTCAGCAGCAGTATCCTTTAGTTTCTTGGTGGTTCTGGTACAAAATCTGCTGTTCTGTGCCTCTCATCACATACTCAGCTGCTAAGCTAATGATTTATAATCAACATAATTTTGTACCCACCACTAGTTTAAAAATACCAGGCATCCAAAACATATAATCAGGACCGAATGCATATTTAAAAACTCTTCAACACGCTCTCTCCCCTGAGGTGTGAAACAATAGTTGTTTTATCTTTGGAAGGGCCAAATAATGAGACTCGTTGTAGTGCTGACTTTACATCAGTGGTGAAATCAAGTCAGTATGGTGCAGATCAGATGTACTGCGCTGCCATTCCTGACAAGCTGCCAGTTCAGAAACTCTGGAGCACCAATTGACTGCAGACCTCTGGAGAGCTGTTCCCGCCGGATCGTTGTCATTCTGAGCTCTGCCACTAGATGTCCTTTAAAAAACCACCTTCACCAACACGCTGTCAAAGGCTGCCTTCATAAAAGCCAAGAACTGCTGCTGCAGTGTCAGTGAATGTGTCTGTGTAAAGGAGCAATCTGATAGAGACTGGTATTCCTGTCTTAACTGAGGACCATCTTCGAACCTTGGTTGAACCCAAAACCTGAACCGTTTCTCAAACAAACTGAGATACTCAAACAGAAATAGATCTTTGGGATTTTCACTGGCATTGATCTGCACTAGCAGAGTTTACTTGGAAGAAGAGCTGCTGAGACTTGTCACCTCTGAGGTCATTCCTTCTTCCCTCTGCTACTGCTTGATACCCTCTAATCTCCAGTGTATATGTATCTTAACCACTGAGGACAACTATTATTTAGTCTGAATGCTCTGAATCTTCTAAATTTATATTTAGGCACCTGTAGTTCTTACTACCTTTACAGAAAGGTGCAATTTAATGTATATTAAGAGACTTTACACCTGCTTCTTAGCTGGCACCTGGCATGCACACAGGGGGTTCACTGGTTTGTTCACAGTATTGAATATTCATTGAATGTGGCTTCAGTACCTGCCAGACCAAACTCACAGGACTTTGTGAGACAAGAGGTTCAAGAGATATCTGTGTTTCCAGAGGTAACTGATAAGCTACAGTTTGTACCAAGAAGGGACAGGTTTCATTTTAACACTTACAGAAATGCCATCGCTTGCCCCAGTGGTGAGATAAATGTTATCTGGATCTGCAGGAACCCCTCCATCTCTTCTTTCAATGTACGAAGCAACATCTTCACGGATGCAATTTATACCTTGACTGGCAGTGTAGGATCCTGTGACAAACAGAGAATGAGATGAGAATTGAGTACAATGTCCATCAGATTTTTCTGTTTGCTAGCAAAACTCCTGAGCTAGTATTGTATGGAGTAGTTTGTATATATGAGCCATATTTATATGGATCCCCAGGATGGATTTGCTTTTTTTTCCCATAGAGGAGGAAAGGGAGCTGGTTTGTTCATAGAGCACAAGAGTTAATTTGGAGTTAGACAAATACAGTAAGTATCACTAAAATACAAAACTAACATACTGGATTGGTAAAAAGCATGATTTCAAGCCTATTTTGCAAACTGGGACAGCAATCCCATTTTTACTATCTTTTGGTTGCTTTCTTTATGTTGGAAGCACTTCTGAATGTAAACAAACTCCTATTTAAGTAATGGGAACAAGGAAAAGAGGTAGTATGTGCACTAGAAAGGAAAGTAACTTCTTCTAATCCATGACAAATATAAGGGTTTTATTTGCAATATGAAAATAACGTATCATTTTCTCCCACAGTGTGAAACCAAAAAAATCCTAAACTGCTTCTCTCCTTCCCCCACAGCATCTCCCACAACCACTTTTCAGCAGAAATGTCTAGAATCACCCCAATCTCATGTGCAGTTTACAGAGCACAACTAATAATCTTAAATAAAATGAGATGTTAGATGCCTGTGTGCATCACTACTGAGTATGTGCAACAAATAAGGAGTAAAAATAAGCCTAGGTCAAGGTGAAGAATGGATTCAAGCTATGAAGCCTAAGACTGATGGACAAAGAAGTGACAAGTGTACATCTATTTTAGAACACTGTCAGGAAGCCGCAGAATCTTCTTTGCTTGTTGGGTGGAGTGGAATAATTGTGCCTGACTTAACTCTTATCGTTCAGTTATCTGCTAGTAGTCTGCCTGGTAGGACTTCTGTGAAAGCATGATTTAAAAAGACAAAGAACATTTGCAAGTACTGCACAATTGCATGGGACAAAATGGTAATTCAGGGCACAAAGTTCCCTGATGTCCTAAACATTTACTTTTACAGGACTAGAAGTTATATTGGGTCTGTACAGGGGTCTTCGACCACAGCTAGGAGGATGTTGTTAAAGGAGGAGAACAAACCCAAGCTGCCATTCTGTCTTGTGCTCCATTGGGTGCTGAGTCCTACCACTCTGAGGACATACAGAACACTTAATTGCTCTGCACTTCTACACTTAATTGTACTCAATTGATGGCTTTGACTAGAATCCGTGTGTTTGCATTGTGGGATGCAAATAAATAAACCCAACCCAAAAAGCTGCATGTATTATGTATTTTTGTATATAGGAGAGGGGTAAATGTCTCAAATGCCTGGAAAGATATGCCAGTTATCCCACATGCAAAGTAAGTGGTGTCAGTAAAATCCCAGAGTGTTTGGACACATCTGCACCTTCATACATGGCCTGGGAGTAGCGAGACTCAAAACCATGAGTAGGGTTTTGCCAAATGAATGTTCATTGGAAGTGAGGGTATTCTAGATCATTTCCAGAGGAAAAGACATTCATATTAACTTTGCAATTAATACATTTAAAAAGGCTGGTATAGATGTGGGTGCAACATTTCAAATGGCTTTGACCATATGTAGTGATTTCACCTTTGTGTTGGATTGACAAATTTGTTGAAAAATAAGGTTTTGAACAAAACACGGCACTTAAAGCTACACAGAGAGGTCAGTTTTTAATCTTTGTTTTTTCACAAGAAAGCCAATTTCTCCTTCTCAGCCATGAAGAGAACAGCAGTAAGTTCTCAGACTACCAACAAAGTGATAGGGGTGACTTCCATTCAGCTGCACATCCCCATGCCTCCGACTGCTTGTTTTGGGATGCTGTACAGAGGCTGATGAGATCCAGAGACCAAAGAAGGGATTGACACACCATACTGGAGACAGAGAGGGTGGAGAGGGGGCAGAAATCAGTACAGCACATCAGTAAGGTCTACAGTAGTTTCAGTTGTCAGGAATTTAGAGATACAGTTGTTCTTAGCATAAATAATTTCAAGATAAAAAGACATTTAGAATCCAGTTACTTACAGAACCTCAATTTATCCACTGAAATTAAGAGGGTGTATTCAGAATTATCATTTTATTTGAATATTTCAACTGTTTCAGGCCTACTTCCTCAGAATCTACTGAGCTAACAGAAATTATGGGAAATGCGTGATCTTCTGAAAAAAAGGAACATATTTCTGAAATATTATGCAAGGCTGAATTCCTTACATTTTACTTCAACGTGGAGCTGTGGTGTCCCACACCACCATGCCCTTACGGGGAACGGAGCACCAAGGGGCCAAGACTGATCATTCTGAGAACTCCTTCCATGTCCCTGAATTTGAGAATCACTACAAGGAAAGACTGAGTCTAAACTCAAGTGTATCCCCAGTAACTCTTACGTGCCAACAGTACTATGTGGATTTATTGTTCCAAAGTAAGACAGGAAAGGGATTCGTTGAGCTAGAGGAACTTCTCAGTTTTGATAAATGTATTTTTAATGGTCTACATTAAAAGACAAAACCAATACAAAGAAGGTGAAGATAAAATACATTCTGTATTAGGCTGTGTTGTTAGGAATAGTCCAAGGTTGAAATACTGCTAATGCAATCACTGTTTTTGTTTTGTTTATTTTATTAAGTTTCACAGCACCTACTCTCAAAATATGCCAGTGCAAATAGGCACTGCAATCACAAAGATTAAGAAATATGCCAATTACTGTAATAAGTCCTCTGAAATGTCACTGTTCGCCTACTTGAAAGAAGGTAAGTGTGCCAGATTCATTGCTGCACCCAGCAGCTGTAGCAGTATCTGCAGAGTGGAAATTCTAGTGCCATTTGCCAGGTACAAGTAGGCAGCACAGTCACTAGACGAGAAGGAAATTGTCTCTTCCTTTCCACTGAATATGCAAAGTTTGTACTTATTTATGTGGATATTACATGTGTACTCTTGTAGGAACAGTGACTGAAAAACAGAGCTCTGTAGTTCTTTCACGAGTTGTTATTTAACCTTGGAGAAATAGAGCTCTGACACCTTCAGTTAAAACTATCTCAGCTAGGTAAAAAACTAGCACCTTTCAGCAGTGTAGCTTTCCTTTTGCAGAGGATTATCACCTTGGAACCTGAGTTTCGGATACTCCAGTTCATCCTCTGACAAACATACTTGAACTGATGATTCAAAATTAAGATCCAGGAGTGTGCACTGGATCAGCTGAAATGGACATATATTGTTTGTTGATACCAGCATTACAGGGACAGGAGACTCCTTGGCAGAGGAACATCTGGAGAGGGTAAAACTGTAAAACCCTCACGCAGTCTTAGCAGGAGACACAGAGCCCCAGATTGAGAGATGTCATTCCAACAGAACAGAGCCTCACTAGTACTTTTTGCCACTCTCCTAGTGCAAAAAATCTCAGCATTCTGTTGAGAGTTATGCCTAGATGTTATTGTGGCAAGGGCTCCATAGATGCATAACCTTCACCTTCTCCTCTGTCACAAGTCCCACCAAAAATTTGCACCATTTGTCACCACCGGTAGCTCCCACTGCAAACCCGCCCCCATCAGCTGCAGATATTGAAACCACCTTTGTTGTTTCTAATACCAACAGGAGCAACTGTTGCATAAATGGTTAGCAACAGGAACAGAGCCTTACCTAAGCTGTTTCCTCCACAGCCCTGCAAGATCCGTCTGGCTCGCTTTTTGGCATCTTCTGGAAAGCTCGGGCTGTCCAACAGGTTTGGGTATGTACACAGGGCCACTACCTGGAGTGCCAAGAAAATGTAAATTGGCCACTTTTCAATGGTTATTTTAAGTTGATGATATTATGTTAACTTTCCTTGGAAATGAAGATCACAAATACTGGCTAATTTAAAACACAGGTTATTGATGAAGAGCTTGCAGTTGGTTTTTTTTAAGGGTTGTGCTCACAGAAGAGAAGAAATCTTATCAGGTTCCAAGTTATGCTGATAAAAACAGCTCTAGAATTATTAACTATTTGTATTACAGACAGTGAAGATTGGAATCCAGGTGAGCTAAGCAAAGTGCAAACACAGTAAAGAACAGTTAATTATTCCTATGTTATCTCTAAGCAGCTCTATCCTCCACTCTTTGTGTGTTACTAGCCCACTTTATTGACAAGAAATCAAGACTTCAAATATGGAGCAGAACTGAGAAATACGATCAAATTTTGAAGTCCTAGTTGCATGTTCTAATAATCCTTCCCCCAAATAACTTCTAGTTCTTACTGATTTGAATTCATGGGAAATACTTAATTAAAAAAAGAAGTGGTGATATAGAACATAGTAAAAGTAGAAACACGACCCAGCAGAATTAAGTTAATGAAGGAATGTAAGACACAAAGAATTGAGAGCTCTCTCTTGAGATCAGCTTAATTTATTCCAGTCTCTCTCATTTTTATGCTTACATGGTGTAATATGGATAGGCTGTTGTCATCTTGTGGGACAATGACAATGAATTAATCCATGTGTGCACACAGTCATGGGGAGAAAGGATTTCCCATTTTATTTAATAACATTGGAATAACCTGTAATACATCTGAATAATTTGTAAGAAGCTCAGGTCTCCCTGGTTTGCTGCATAGCTCAATTTTATACTCTCATCACCTGGACCCTCAGTTTGATAAGGCTTCAGTTTGTCCTGCAGCTCTCTGAATTTACACTATTATAGAGGGAGGATTTACATGGGGGTGTGAGGGATGCTCAGTAAACAGGACAATACTCATTTTAACCTTATTTGTGTTTTAGGAATAATATACAAATATAAATTCTGTTGCAATCTTCCCTAAAAGTTAACCTACCAATTAGCTTGCCCAGAGGTAAAATGTGCAAAGTGAAACACAGTACAAGTAGTTGAACCCAGCTACGTGCAGATCTCAAAGCATACTCTCAGATGAAGAAAGGCTTTTGCTTTTCTCTTTAAAGACAACCACTTCCTTTCTTGAAGAGCATTATTGGTAATGAATGTGTTGACCGATAACACAGAAGTGACAGGAAAAAGTATGGGTGGGGAATGATATGGAAACTAAGGAAAGCTACTGTGTTAAAAGAGGACAATCAGCAAGCAATAGGACTTTGGCTCAGAAATGAACATTTTTAATCCTTTATAAAAGAACTATTTTAAGTCTAATTACATCTAGGGAATCATTTATACTAACACCCATATCAGACAGCTTTTAAGGCCTTCTAATAAAAAATGAACAATGATATTTTATAGTAGTCTTACCTGACGGAGGAAGGTGATTGGTCTCTGTCCCATTGCATGTGCATCTCCAATGTTGGCTTTAATCACTTCAGTAAAGGGTTTTTTGATTCCCTAGAAAGGGATAATTCAGAATGTTTTGTTAGGGCTGAAGTAGATGATTCTTTTTTAGTATCTGTCATATGGCTGTAACTAAACAGTGCCTGATCTCAGAACAGCTACAGTGTTTAATGTAAAGCTTAATGCACTTCTTATGCAATACTGCCAGTAAATCTTAAATGGTTTACAGAAATTGTGTTGACAGTGACACATTTTTAAATGATAGGCTGGCTTTTATTTTTCTTCTAGCTGCAAGTAAGAGACTGATTTGGCCAGAAACTACACATTGAAGTAGAAAAGATGAAAAAAAGGCATTTTGAATTGTCAGTATTAGAGCAACTTCTTTGAGACACCTAAGGGAGGGATGGATCAGTCAAGAAGCAAAAAAGACTTGAGGATATTTGAGAAACCACCAACAAAAGAAAACTCAAGACCTTTAGTTCTTTTAGAGTAAAAACAGTAAAGACACTGCTTGCTTATTTATTTTATACTTAGATTAAGTATTCCTTGTATGATGACCCCACTTTTCCATGTAGAGATGTTTCACAAAATATATCATAGTGAGGCTCTGTATGATAAACAGCAGAAGTGCTAAATAATCACCATGAATATTTAAAAGCTTCCTAGTCTCCAAAATCTCAACAGCCAGCCATTTTTCCTGTGAGAAACTGAATACATCATGAGAACACAGGGAAAGAAGTTAATGAATGTTGATTAGCAATCACAGCTCTTTAAAAAGCAAAATAAAATAAGGGCATAAAAAAGGCAAGGAACTGACTGGTTGAAAAAAACACCAGTGGCTTAAATAGAAAAAGATTAACTGAAAGTAAAGGCCAACATTACAAGAAGAATAAGTGAAATGGGCAATAATAAATTTATAGCTGTTCTGATGTATATGTTGAGAGACAGTAGGAAGGCCTCCTAAGAGTGAAAGAAGAATTGAAATGTGGACTAAGGGACTGAAAAATGAGACTGATTGGTTTTCTGTTGAAAATTACCTGTAACAACTTGCTCTGGGTATGGACTCAGAAAGCCTCTTCCTGGTCCATGTATTTACAGCCAATTACTGGATCTGGAAATAGAATACGTGGCTGGCAAGCCTTGACTAATTTTTGCTTTTCCACCATGGACTATGGTGTTGGACTTCAGTGACAGACCAGAACCCATATGTGCAAAGATAACAATAATACAGGCAGTCACCAGGGATACAGATCCCCAAGTATGCCAAGATTTGGAGGTTTAAGACTGCATTATCCCCACTATGGATCCAGTCCATCATATAACTGAGAGCCTTCAAGGCTTTTTTTCTTTTAAAATTAAATACGTAGTTAGAAATGGCATTAGGACCAGACAATGATCCTGATTGAAAAGGGTCAATTTTATATGGCCTTACATTTAGCAGCAATTGAAAAAAAAAAAAAAGTTCACTTAAAATAATTGAAAGTGACTCCATCAAGTCATTTGCTTTTGTGCTTGTTGATCTAAGTGAGTCCCTAAAATTAAGAGCTGCATTTCAGCTCTAAATAAAGAATTAGAAATAGGGATGCCAGATAAACATTAGAGTTATCTGAGGCTGAAGTTTAGTAATTTATGAGTAATGTAAACAGCTAAAAATGTGTTCTCTTCAAGCTGTCTGGAGTCCACTGAGAGCACAACATTGTTTCATTCTAATTACAAATAAGTAGGAAGAGAAAGATGTATGTAGAAGAAGAACAAATTCCATTTGCTTGAAATGAAGAAAAATTCCCACATATTTTGGTTGCCTTTAGTCCTTACAGCAAATTGAATCAGTTTCACTAGATTTGCAAAGTAATACAAATCTGTTAAGGAACATGGATGATACTTTATTTGCCTTAAGTTAGGCAGTCTGAAAAAACAGCAACGTGAAATAGAAATACTCTGGTTTATCAGATTAAAACCAAAACAAACCAGCTCCCTAATAATAGAAATACTTTATGTTGGACAAATTAGATTTTTTGCTCACAAATACTATTGTGTTCTGCAATAAAAAAATAGCTGCTTATTTGGTTGGTGAAATGCTGAAAGATACCTGGCATTTCATAATGTACTTTTGGAGTTTTTATAGTGGTACAGCCTTTAAAACAAAGGTAACAAACCTTTTTGGTGTCTGTGTCAGGTTTATCATGAATAATGTTGTAGCTTATTAGCATTGATACCATCCAGATCTTTACCAGGGCCAAACTCAGTGGTTTTGCCATCACTGCTAGTGTAGAATCATCACCTAGTCCACAAACCCCACAAACTGCCTTTGCTTCTCAAATGATGGGTCAGGAACAAATAGCAAACCATACACAGTAGTTCTCTCACCAGAAAATCTTGTTAGAGAAGGAATGCTGGATTTTCTGTGTTGTAAACACAGTTCCCACATGGGCTTAAAGGCCCATGGTCCTCTTGACTAATTTATATTTCTTGGTCTCAGCTACAAGAGCTGTTGTCTTTTTTGTCTTTCAAAAGAGAAATGCTTTTAAATAACTGGAGCCTTTTCCTTCCCTGACAACGAGTTAATATCAGCAATTCTTTAGAACCATCTTCATGAGACTTGCTATATCCTCTCCTAGTGAAATCTATACAAAAATTGCTATGGCCATTTAGTATTTTTCTATTACTTGATTTCCAGTCTCTCTATGGAAAAAAAGGAGTATCAGAAGCTCTTCAGATTTAGTTTACAACAAAAAGTTCTAAACAAGTTCTTAAAAAAATTCTAAAATAGTTCTTTAGAACAAGAAGTCACATCTTACCATTTCAAAAAGAAGGAACAGAAAACAATAACAGGCAAGAACAAGTGCTGAATGTTAATGGGTCAAAGTTTCAAAGCAGGGATATCAGAAGCTGGCAGCAAGTTAAGTCTAGACAGTGCTTGTGCCTCTGCAGATGAGTTCAAGGCAGAATTCTGCTCAGATCCTTCTGACAGAGCAGCATTAGTCACTGGCTACTTGTGTCAAGGTTTCTCCTATGGTGATGGGTGTGGGTATCCAAGGGGAGGGTTATGCCAAATACTTTTTGGAAGGTCTGTGGAAAGATCTGTATGAAAAGAGGAAATGTGAATGTGATGTCGATAAGCTCAACATCAGGTTGAAGAGCAGCAGGAAGAGGGTTGCAACAGGTCACAGATTTATTTCACTGCAGAAGGCTGAGCAGCCTTTAACCATGTCAGCAACACACCTGAGCTGAGACAATTTATGTCCCTGCAAGCCGAGGAACACACAGGGGGAGCAGGAACTGGGCCATTGGAGTTGGTTTGCCCTCCTCTAGGGATCCCTCACCACACTTGTCTGTCTCTCATCCCCTCCCTCGCTCTGGGTGCAGGCAGGCTTGCAAGGTGTGTTCCAGAGGCAGTCTGGCTGGATTGAAGCAGAGCTTTGCAAAAGGGAAGCTTGCATAACAGGAGCTCTAATAACAAACTCGTGAGCAGTAAGTTCCAGATTGATTCTCCTGCCTTCTGAAGAGGGTATGAACCACATCAAGGAGGAAAAGCAGTGCCCAGCCCTACAAAACAAGCTCTGCTCCAGCCTCCTGCCTTTGGCGGCACCTCACACTGTGCTCACAACATGATTCAGCTTCAGCTCAGGAACAAGGCCAGGCTCCTGCCACTCTTCTGACAGTGTTAGCAAACAGATTCATGATAGTAGCCACTTTTAAAGCTGTAGAAGCCATCTTTCACTTTCACGTGTAAAGGAGAAAATGTAAAAAACATGTACTTTCTTTTAGTCACTGTCTTCTGGATAATGAAAGGATTTTAATGGATAAAAGAATCATCCAGGATTTGGAATATGCTCTTCGGAAACTACTTCCTTCAACAGTTACTTGTGTCTCTCTGCTCTTTTCCAAGGAAATGCATCTTTTAAGAAAAGAGATGAAAAACATCTGAAACCTGAAGCAAGCCAGCCACAATTATTCTAACAGCTGTATCTAAGTATCACATGAAGTTGGGAGAAGGGATTTTATACATGAACTAGAATTCATTGGTGCAGAGTCAGTACAATAACAAATGCAGTTAACCAGGTTTGGGGAAGCTTCTTCTTCCCCTAGACATCCCCACAGCCTCAAGAAACCCAACAGAAAAGGAGAACAGTATGAAATGATGAACTGTCTCTCAAGGAGAGAGTCACAATGCAAGAAGGGTTGGGAGAATTACTTGATCAAAGAAACAATGTGATGCCAGAACATACACCACCCCAAAGAACTACCATGAGGGCAATGCCCTGCCAGGAGCTGGTTTGTCTCTTAGGAATTTTAGTGTACCTGGAGGTTCCCCTTACAAAGGTACCATCTGAAAATGCTGGCAAACTGCAAAATACCACCGTGCTCGGGAAGAGTAAAGAAGGGTGTGAACTGACCTGACACTGTCTTTGCTAAATCTGCAGCAAATTTCAAAGGAAAACCATCAGTCTGGAAAGAAGCGTGTGTGGATTTGGTAATGGTAATAGGAAAGAATTGAAATGGGTTCCCTTGAGAAGGCCACAAAAATGTGAGCTGCTTCTAATCCCAGAAGAGTAACATGGTATTACAGCTATTTCTGAGCTTCAGAATTTGCCTGCTCCTGGCTGCTCCCAATTGTTTCATTTTCACCACCATTGCTTGGTGTCTCCTCTTGCTGGGTATCAGGCAATAACATCACACTATGAAACACTGTACTATTTCCCTGAGACTGGTTTTGCTGTGACTTGCACAAACAAGTTGTACAATCAGAGAGCTGGCAAACCCAAACATTTCAGCATAGCTGACATCTACGCTGTAGTAGCCAAGCTGCTTGCTTGCTTTTTTATCTCCTCCTCTCAAGAGGCCAAGAAAGCATTGCCCAGAGGCCCTTAACTAATAGGGACCTGAAGACCTGAATTAGCATTCCAATCTTTTTATTAAAACAGCTCACAGCAGAAAAATAAACCTGACCTGCTTACCATGGAGTAAGGCTTTGGGTTTGGATTATGCTTGTGTAATTCAAGCTGACATGAGCTGTTTTGGGGAGGAAGGAGAAGGCAAATTCTGGATTTTGACTTAAAATGGCAGTGATGACTTGCATGCCCCCTCATATCACACGAGGAAATCAGAGGGGCCAACCATTAATTGGCAGATCTGATTCAGAGATTACAGAACAGGACTTGTCCTCAAGTTACTTTTGCCTGACACATTGATCAAAGTGGATTTGCATTCAGAATTTTTGCCTATATAGATAAAGCACTAGAACTCATGACAGAATTAAATGACAGAATTAAAATAATGCTTATTAGAAAGTGATTAGACATTAGGACCATCTTAACTTGAAGAGTTACTGGAAAAGGTCTGTTTTGGAATAAATTTTGCTAATGTATTCAACCAGAAAATATCAAAAACTGGATCCTGTGGGTTGTGTGCTTCTGAACATATGATTTTGATAATCATGCTCTTGAAACCAGTTTTGTTTCACCTTCATCTGCAGTAGCTTTTGCCTTCTTAAAAAACATGGGTTTTACTACAGATTCACTAATGTACGCAACATGTACAGACAACTGAGGAACAACAATTCTGTCTTAATGAGGTCAGATGCTCTTGCCTGGAAGATACTTTCTTAGTGTGCACACAGTCACGTATTCAAAGCAGAAAATTATAGGATGGTAATTTAAGCTTAACATCTTTCATTACTGGGTGTACCAGTCAATCTTGTATCCTTTTCTTGGCATGTTAAATTATATTTCTGCATGTCATTGTCTAAATTGTGTTTTATCTTTCCAAAACTCCCAGGGACACAGTCAACTCACATTTACAATTAAGGCTGGATTCTAAGTCAGATTTTTTCTATTCGATTCAAAAGCCTGATGAATTAGTGAGGGGAAAAAAAACCAAAAAACAAAAAGCTCTACAGTATTTTAACCAAAATACTTTAGCAGAAGCTGCCTGAGATTTCAGCTACATAAGTAGACGGATTTTGGTAGTTTTATTGTCTAAATAGCAATGTAGGGAGTGAACAAGTGCCTTGAATAAACGTGAAACAGGAACCTATTTGCAATAGTTATGCAAATGAAAAGCGTGGGCACAGGAGATGAGCGTACTGTAAAGGTAACAGAAAAATAGGGGCTTCAGTGTATAGAAACTGTATAATGCCACTGGAGGCCCACGGCTCCAGGCCCAGGGCTGGGATGTGTTACCCAACCATGCTATCTGAAGAACTTCCTACGTGCTAACAATATATCCCTGCACACCATCCCTCTCCCCCTTCCTACCCCACAATTCTCTTTCAGTAACTTGAAAGTTTTTAAGGACCTTCCATGCCTTACACTGAGCCAGGCACTGCTTCCAATGTTACCTGAGCTGACTTGGATCCTGAAATGCTGTTTAATATGCACATGCTTTGCAAGGAGATGTAAGCCAACTTAACCTAACACAGAACTTGACAATATGTAAAACCCAATCAGGAACTGGGGAGAAAAGGAGAGTATAAGTAAAGAGAAATGTCAGAATAACAGATATGAAGGTATTTTCCACAACAAGGTCAGTTAAAATCAGCATGAATGCAAAGCAACCAATCAGGTATGTGTCCTGCCTGCGCAAAGATAAGTTAGTTTGTTATTAATGATTAGGTGAAGAGAAGGGCTCTGTTCAGAGATTGCATTATTCTTGCATTGAATTTGTATTCAGGAGCAATTTTCTAGTCTGAAATGTAATGAAAGTGAATACTTGATACCGTGGCCATCTGTTAGCACAGATCTCTACACAAAGGGGAGAGAAAAAAGGTCTTATTTGATTGAGGTCTATTTAGAGTGTAATCATTTATTAAAATATGCCTGTGCTCTAGCTTGCTTCAAAAAGTTTCCAGAAGCACCAAGGAAAATGGTTGAAGTTTGTTCTTTCTGTCATCTTAGTAAGCCAGAATCAGCTGATTGCTACCAATAGCAAAGGAGAAGAGAAAAGAGGTTTTTCCTTTCGAAGCATGACACGATTTCAAAATTATGAAAAAAAGGTTCGGGAAAGTAATTCAAGTAATTCAAATCTTCTGCATGAAGATTTCCATCTTGAGAGATTTAATGCACATCAAACCCCTGATTTTCCAACTAGATGAATACAGGTCACAAGCCAACAAAACTTGTGAAATCCAGGTACAGCACGCCCACCTGTATTGGGCAATCAATCTTATTCTGCTTTAATTGAGTATTCTACTTGTCACTTACATTGGCTTAGTCCCGAGCACATGAGCTAAAACTAATGCCTCATTTTTATTTATTTTTTAAGAATATCCCTTCAGTTGCCCAGACAAAGAGTTCTCGAGTAACATTTTAGTCCTTACTTCTGTGTGCACTGTGGAGTTACAGCTCCTGTCGTGATCATTCGCAGTTAATATAGAGAAGCAGCAAGTGCCAGATAGGATAATAGAGAAGCTGCTATTTGGGATCTGAACACGAACAAACCTCAAGGAAGATGAAATCTTACACTGTGCAAACAGCTTCGAGTAGCTGGTTTATAGTCTCCATAACAGCTGTGTAAGTTACGCAAGCATGAAGAGTAACCAAATGGAACCAAGTTTAGACAGGGAGAGCCTCTATCACATCTGATTAGACAATGGCTGCATTTAGGGTGCTTTTAGTTTAGAAACAAATTACCTAGAGGCATCTGGGCAGAACAGTATAAATGCAGATTTACTGCCATTGCTTCACCTCTGCCTGTTCTTGTTACCCCCAGTCACTGCAGTGCTTCCACCTCATACGGGGGAGCCTGTGCTCTCCTGCCTGTGCAAAGCTCCTTCCCCATCAGATGGAGAAGAGTTGCTATGGGGCAACTCTTGCTGTCAGTGAAGAATAGCCGTGGATCTAGAGATGCTGTGGAGCCTCCCCTTCCTCTGCCAACCACTTCAGCCTCTTCCCTTTGTTCAGCAGTGTTAATTCTGCTGGCAGTTGTTGGCCTAACTCTGTGAGCTAAGACTGAGAGGGATGGAAAAAGCTGTCCAACTTAATAAAAAGGAAACAAAGAAGTGCCATTGACGTATGAGCACACAGAATTAAATTTCAGACATGCACACGCAAAAAATAGACAATTAGATAACCTATAATACTTCACTTATAAGGAACTTGGGTATTACTCAACACTGTATGCTTTAGCAGACAGCTTGATTAAACAAGAGAATGAATAACAGTATTTTTATCAGAAAGGCAAAGAGGAATGAGTAACTTGAGAAGTGTGGAAGAAAGTAAAGTCCTTCTGCTTCCTTAAGTTGATTAGTGTTCTTTGCAGACACACTGTCTCAACTTTCGCAGTAATTCTGTCCTCTTTCCCTCCCAGCTGGGAGGTTTGTTTGCATTACTCGTGTTAAAGCATAGTCACCTCTAGGAATGCTGGTAGCCATTATCAATGGCAAGTAGTATTTCATGAGTCTGGTTCCTGGGAGAAAAAATTTAAATGCCACATAATTTAAATTTGCACAACACAAAACTGACATAAAAATCCTTTAACAAAGCAACTGGCAGTGACTTTCTCTTATATTTTTTTGTAAGTGCACAGGAGATTATTCTCTCTGCCAGTGACTCAGCTGGTAAGTGGAGTAAGCAGGGGAGCTGGGAGGAGTTAGTGAAGGGCCTTTTATATTTGTTTTGTCAAGTAATATCTCCTGCTCTGCGATGTTAACTTGAAAACAAACATACTCAGTGAGAACACTGGAAGATTTTATACTCTGGAAAATGCACCCACTAGGGAACCTAGTTGCATAAACACAATTACACCTTTATAAACAAGTTTTAAGGCAAAAATCAAAACAGATGTTCTGAAATTAATTCTCCATCACCACTCTGAAGTTTTTAAGTGAAATTCTAAAAAAAAAAGATGCTGTTTTTAATAATTATTGTATTAGACATAAATAGTTGATGTATATACTACAGTGAGCTGAAAACATGCTTCACCTCCTAAAACAAGGGGAACCAAGTAACATGAAGACCAGAGAATTAATCTGTTAGGGTTAGAACTGTTGTAGCACTTTTTTGTTCAAAGCACTTTACATGAACTAATGAAAATGGTCTTGCAGAACCTGTAATAAGGTATTAGACTCTCTAAAGCAGCAAAGGCAGGGAATAATATCTGAAATTACAGAAAAACTACTCTGCCAGATGCTTTATTCAAAACAAAAATAAGTGAGTCCTTGTGATGAGAGAGGAAGCTGTGGTTTGAACAGTAGAAGCAAAAAGCCATGTCTGTATTGCTAAGGATTTCTTTTTTTAATCTTTTTTTCAATACTCAAGGAATAAGAAAGAAATATAAGAACAAAATATAAGTACTGACTGATCTGGATGCTTTATTTAGCACATATTGGCCCAGACCCTTAGGATCTGCTTTATTATCTGATCCTCCAAAGCGTACCAACCACCTACAACTTGGGGCAGTGTTACTGAGCGTTTGTGCTCTGAAGGCTTGTCCTCAGGCACCTCAACTTCTGCAATAAAAAAAGGGGAGCACATTATCGGGGATCTCCTTGGACGACCCAGAGCGGTGCTGGGTGCGGCTGCGGAGCAGTGCCTGGGACAGCCGGGTCCAGCTCACCTGTCAGAAGCCCGCCGCCCATTTAAAGGTGCCTCCCTGCCCCGGCCAAGGCAGGATCTCTAAAATCCTCATGAATGACTTAAACGCTCTATCAGTATGATGAAAGCTGGTCACTCACCCCTTGTATAACACAAAGGACACGGGATTGCAGCAAAGGGTCAAAGTGGCCGGAGAAATGTAAACACTGCTTTATGGGGGTGTCCCATATCTGCCTTAGGCAGCCAGTGACACCAGACAAACAGTAGCCGGCCAGCGGGCTCCTTTGTTTCGTGCCTCTGCCGCCTCCCGTGGGAAGGGGCGCGGGGCCGGGGGTGCCGCAGCGGAGCGGGGCCGGGGGCGGCCCGGGCAGGGGCGGGAGACGCAGAGCGCGTCCGGCCGCGGCTCGGGGCAGCAGAGGGATGAGGGACAGGCTGCTGTGCTCCGGGAGTTTTTAACTTGGTAGGAGGCACTGCAGCGGCACTCGCAGTGCCTCCCGCTTTCCCGACGCTTCCACAGGGTCGCGTCTCAGCCCTGCAGGGTGTTCACGTCCCCGCCGAGCCCCGCGACATCCCAACCGGGAGCGGCGGCGGAGGAGCGCCCGGGGCAGAGCCGCTGCGGGCTGCGGGGAGCGCGCCCTGCCCTGCCCTGCCCCGCCCCGCCGCCCCTGCCCCTGCCTCACCTTCCGCAGCTCCTTCTCGATCTCCCCGGCTTTCAGAACGATGGGGCCCCGCACCGCGTATTCCACCGCCTTCACTTGCGGGTTCATGGACTCCAGCGTCAGGATCTTCTCCCTGCTCGCCTTCTCGTTGATCTTCACGGCGGAGGCCTTGGCAGCGCTGCTCCAGCGCGCCGTCCCCTCCCGCCGGGGACCCCGCGGCTGCCGCCCGGCCGCCAGCGAAGCGGCGCCGCGCAGAGCCATGTCCGTCCTTCCGCCCCGGCAGCCCCCCGGCCCGCGGCCGCACAGCCTTGCCGCAGCTTGCCTGGCAACCAAGACAAACCGATGCATGGTTGTTCGGGTAGTTCCCAAAGCCAGATTAAGGATACCAGTGCTGGGGATCGGTGTATTTTGTAATCGGAACCGGGTGCTAGTCAGATGCACGCGAGCAGGAGATGCAGTCAGAAGAAATGCCGAAGAGCTGGCACAGTTACACGTACACGCTCGATCCTCTCATGTCCAGATCCCACAAACTTAATTGCAACGGATACAACTGATCTTGCAGTGTTGCGATGCCACCACAGGAGAAATAGATCCCACCATTGCATCCGAATAGCGCTACAGCCTCCTGTCCCCAACAGAAGTGCCCGCGCTAGTGGTCTGGAAGAGTCCCGGGCAAACCCATCCTTCTCCCAGCCGGCGCTGGCCCCGGCCCCGGGGCGTGCGAAGGTGTGATTGCACCAGCCGGGCTGCGGGCGCGCTGCCTGGCGGGGGATGTAGTCCCGGCTGCGCCTGCCCACGGCATCAGGTGATGTGCAGGGAACTACCGCACCCAGAGGCCTCCCCGGGCCGCGCCCGCATTGTCTGCAGGGCGGGGCGCGCTCCCGCTGCTGGAGATGCCGAGGGAACCGGGGTCAGGGCAAGCGCGGGGGATTTTCCTAAGGGAATGGCAAAGCGAAGTGTTCTCGGTGCCAGGGAGCGTGTCGCTGCCGCTCGGAGCCCGCGGTGCCGCCGCCTGCCCGCGCACAGAGCGCTCCCTTTGTCTGGGCGTGCTTTTCTGCGCTGGGTGTGAGAAGTGCGGCGTTGCCCGCGCTGACTCTCCTCTGTCCGTGGGGAAAAGGCCGCCTGCGCTGGTTTCGCAGCCTGGCGTGGCGCTGGGAATGCGGCGCTGGGTGCGCGGTGGGGTCTGCGGGTGGGTCACCTGTTGCGGGGCCGCTGGAGAGCGGCTCTAGAGCCGGGCAGGCAGCGAGGCTGAACGAGCGCCAGAGCCTCGTCCCTCACCCTGTCACTCTGCCAGGGGAGCATTTGCTCCTGATCCTTCCCTCCCGCAGGAACAAGCCGGTTCTCTTTCACAGTTTCCTCATTGTTTCCAGATGATGAAAATGTTTTTATCTCTCGGGTTCAGTTCAGCTTTCATAGCAAATGACTGGAGGTCTGCCATGAAATACAACAGCAGCAGAATTCAGGGGAGAGAGAGGTAAATGCTCTCTCCTTCTTGCTGCCCGTGGGGAGGAGAAGGCCCTTTTTACCCGTCCTGGGTGCCCAGAAGAGCCTCCTTGTTTGTGCTCAGAGAGTGGAATAAGGGATCATTCACTCAGGAATATTCCTATGACCTAATGTTACCTCCCTGAGTAAGAGCCTGGGCTGTAAATCAGCCCTATTTGTGAATTGTTTTTGTAGAAGCTTCTTTTTACTTTCTCTTTCGCCACATAGAATATGGCAAACCAGCTTCCTAATTTTAGGTGCCTAAATTAGATGTTTTGAGACTTGGATTCTGTTCTGTTTTGGTATTTTCCTCGGCTGATGAAGAGCAAGGAAGCTGCTTTTGCTGTGTTTGATTTTATTTCATTACATACAATTATGTCTTGAGCCTTTTTTTTTGTCTTTACAATTTCTTCTTTCTAACAAGCTTCTGCTTGCCATAGTGTTTAGTTTCACTAGTAATTTGCTCCAGTCCTTATTCTATTTCAAGTGCAATATTTTTCAGCCCTCGCTCTGTGCTAATTTAAAAATAATTGCTGCTTGAGGATTTTAGTCAATTCATAGTTAACAAAATAACAGAGATGGGATTTTTTTTGTGCTGAAGGAACTTTCTTGAGGTGGTGCAGAAAACTCATTTGTTTTTTGTTTCCAGTCATTGTACTGATTGTACTAAGAGCTTTTTCTTGTTTACTGTTCAGTTTGTGAAGGCCGCATGGAGTGTTTCTGGCCCTGCTTGTCCTCCCTCCAAAATTCTGCCCACAGAATGACCCAATAGAGTACTCTGTTAGAAATTCAAGTTCCAAGAAGTCCATTTTTGTTTACTTGAAGTTGCCGCAACTGTTCCAGGACATTGCATCTGATTTTTTTTTTTTTCCCTATTTTAAACCTTTTTAACTTTTGAAATGTCAGGTTTTGGAGCCTGTATGTTTTGACACATTACTTTTAGAGTTATCATCAGTCATGTATCTGGAAAGCCAAGTGCTCTCTGAATCTGGAGGTTTGATGGATAATTAACAGTGTCTTGGTGCCTTTTCTCTAGGTTTGATAAAAAGTAGTTCAGAAGAAAATATTTCAAGCTGTGCTAAGACATGTCAAAGTTGGATTTACCACAAAACCAGACTGGATTTTATAGTAAGCTTTAATCAGATTACCTGAAATGTTCAAATTATTTTAAATTCTAATATTTGCATTCAGTGGATACAAATGATTTCCCAGGTATCTTAATTCAAGTGTATTTCATGGTTCCTTAGAAATCAAGGTTGAAATGCTACCCAGACTATTAAATATCAAAGTTTGGGTTGTAACTTGGAAACACAAATTTTGCTGGGGGAAGAACAGAAGTTAACCTTTGCTCTTGGTCCACATGCTGCTGTTCCACCCCCAGTCCGCCCCCCAGAAAGGGCTGGCGTAGCAGAAAGTGTCCAGCCAGCACTGCCCCCATGTCTCCAATTGATCCCCCACAAGTAAAGGTACAGATCCCCTGACATATCTGTTTCTGCACTGGTGAAAATCCAAGCAAGCCCTCATAACCTTGCTGCTGGTTAGTGTGTAACACAGGGCAGCCTTGGAATGAGGCTCGACACCTGCAAACGCACTTGGCGCAAGCCAAAATGGTTTTAATAAAACATTGGAATAAATATATGCAAAACTGGAATTCAATAGTCTGGTTAATTTCCTAAGGTTAGAAATGCACACAGGAAATAAATAGGATGAAACAAAGCCTTTCCGTGGTAAATGCAATATTAAGTGGTGTTAGAGAAAAGTATCTCTCTCTTTACATGTGGTAAATGTATCTCCAAAGGTTATTTTAATACAGATGCTTTCCTGAAAGTAAATAGTGTAGGATGAACTTGCAAGGCTGAGGCAAAGTTGTTCCTAAACAAATGTGCAAATCATATGAACCCAAGTTTCAGACAGACCAGACATAGAAGGTGGACAGTGCTGCTTACCAAGGTTCTTTGATCTCCATGTTGCATTCCATCTTTAGCCATAAAGACACAGGCTGTTTTTCTTGCAGTTATAAGAGGCTAAAATAATGAATTTCATGCTGATGGTGCCGAGCTAGAGATACAGAACAGCAGCAAATGCATAAATACATAGAAAGGTAGATGGAGACTTGGAGAAATAAAGGTGATAAACAGACTGACAGCTGCTGTCACATGTTTCCATTCTGACAGACCTTCAGCAAGCTGCTTTGCCATGAGTAGTTGCATGGTTTAAACCCCATGATTACAATAATGACATGTGGTAACTGAGCATTCATTCTGCTGCTGCTGTTTCATTGAAATAAAGACACTGGATAGAGAACTGCTCTCAATAGCTTAAAATGCCAAAGTGTTGTTAATGATATTTAGGAATCTTTGAGCAAACTAAGTAAATGGAAACCACATTATGAAGACTAGGTTTGTTTAGACAAAAAGAGCAAGGTTTTCTGTATTCTGTATTGTAAAAGGAGAGAGGATGTTTTTTTCCTGTGGAGTACTGCTCATGGTAGCAGTTCAGAATATAAGGAGCACCTTCAGAGAAATTACTGTTCTTACTGTTCTTCAAACTGAACATACATCTTTAAGATTTGGTGCAAATCTCAATGCAGTCCACTGCAAAAGTGCCAGTTAAGTGACTTCATATCTTAATGTTTAACAACTCTGATTATCTCACGATAAGCAAAAAACAAAGCAAAAAAAAGCCCGACTTCCTACCCCAAAACCAAATTCAGATGGAATGTGTAAAATAGTCTATTGAATTCTCTTCATAAGAACTAATTGAAAAGATGGTCTATGAAAAGGTAAGATTTTTGGTGAAAATAAATTATTTTGTAGAAACGGAATGGTTCTGGATTTTAAAAAAGTTTCCCACAAAAAGGCCTGATATGTGAGAATAAAATGTTGGAAGCCTTTTTTGGGGGAACAGTAGGTGCTACTGCCATTAAATAGTTTTAAGTTATTGATATTTTAAGAAAAGCTTCTTTTTAAAATGTGGGGCTGTGGCCCTTTTTGTCAGGCAAGCTTTAATATGTTCAGCTGAGCTGGAGGCAGGAGCCAGCCTAAGCCTGGGCTTCCTGAAACCAAGAGGCATCAATGCTTAACAACATTTTGTATTAAAAAATGCTTTGTAATTGGGAAACACTCAATATTTAGCTGTACTTGGAGAACAAAGCCAACATTTGTGCCGCTTAAATGTTGTTCTTTCCCAAGTTCAGAGTAACGGGATCTCAAAGGAGTTGTTAGGCATGACTTTGATTCCCTATGAAAGGACTCAGAGGGGACTCAGATTACAGCTGCCCTGAAATCTACTGGTGAGAAGCACAGTAACATTGTTAAGTATTACAAACTATTGTTATTTTCAAAATTACTAAAATCAGAGTCATAAAATAGGATTAAAGCTTGCCTGTATAATCAGAGCATTTTTTATATAGTACTTTCTTCTTGCCAATTGAATACTATCACATTACAACTTCAATTCCTTCGTGGTAACATTGCAAATATTTTTATCTAGCTCTTCCGATTGTTTGTAATTTTGCTCTCATACATCCTATTCTTGTATTTTAGCTATAACTTAAGAATTCTCTAGATAGTACTTTGGCCATGGAAAGAATAAAACCCCTGCTGACTATAGCTTCCTAATTAGGAAGTTGTTACTTAACCAGGATGTGTTTTATAACCTTTTTGACACAAAGTTGCACAGCTCTTTAGGAATTTCGTTTCTCAATTTGCTGTGTTTTGTCAGCGCTTTGAGGCTGGCAGAGCCCAAGGCTGTCACCTTTCCCAGGGGACACTGCAGAGTAGGATGCTTCCAAATTGCTTGGAGTGGTGAGCAGAAATACAGCTCAGGAGTGCTTCTCTCTCCCACTCGAAGATGGATTATATATGTGAATTGTTCCTACTTTGGGATTTTTGTTTCCTTGTTAAATTATAGTTGCACACCAAAATACTGCCATGTACAGGCAGTTGATGTGTCAGGCAGTGATGGGTGAAACATCTCAGGGCATTCAGCTCAGCTGGAGTCTGTAGCGACAGTAGCAAAGAAAAGAAGCCATCAGGCACTTACAAAGTCACGTGTAGCTTTTCATAAGATAGAGAAATAGCATAACTTTCTTATTTTCTATTTTAAATTGGTGTAAAACACATTTTAAGAGAGGCTTGGTCTTGCAAAGTGCCTCCCATCAACTCTGTTAAGAGAGAAGGTACCTGTACCCTTAAAAAAGTATTTGTTGTTTTTATCTCAGTGCTGGGTTAAACCTCTGAAATTGTGTAAAAGAAATAGTCTGGGACTTTCAGAACTCAAAACTAATGCGATAAAAAATTAGAATAAGATGAAAAATACGTGTCTGGTAAATCAGTTTTCTAGCTAGGAGCTATCTTGTTTGCATTCAGTAAGGAAAACTTTTTTGTTTGTATGGAATAGTTGAACAGCTGTGCCTGACTACTTTATTTGCTCTATAAAGAAAAACAGGGTATAGATCTCTGTGAGCCCTCTTGTACATTCATTATTTTATTTACTAGATACTGTTACTATACTCAGCAGAGCCCCCTGCTGTTATAAATCCTCCTCAAATACCTTTCTATGTTTTGCTGTCTGGACCTTATCAGTTAAGGAAAAAAAAAATTAAAAATCCAAATGTAAACTCAAGGTCCTGGTTGCTTGGATTTGTTCTGGATTCAGGAATGAAATCTGGATGTTGTGCCTACATAGAACACATTTGCATTTTGGCAGCAGTCACAGTTTACATGGAAAATAAACCTGTCTTGTCTTTGTGTATCTCTGGAGAAAGACCTGCACCAATGAACTGGTATAGGCTGGAAACAATATGCAAGGAGAACAGGGAAACAAATCCACCCTCTGACTCATAACTTAAATACTGAGGAGGAAAGGAAAAGGGCAAATAAGCCAGTCTGGTAACTGTGTGCACAGCCAGAAACCACCACACACATGGGGAGCCCCAGTGCTCACAGGGACAGAGCAGGACATTCTCATGCCCTGTGTGGGAACCAGGCTCAAGGCAGAGACTCGTGGAAGAGGAAGAAAAAAAATCAACAGGTTGTACTGGCACAGGAGAGGACATTGAAAACGATGTTTGATTCTTTATTCATCATTCTATATTGGTAGTAAGGATGGAGAGGGCTGGCATGACAATCTGGAGGATACTCGCTAGGACATAAATGCATTTATGTGTCAGAAATTCAGGCCCTGCTGAGATAGCCCTTCCTGTTGCTCTGGTCCCAGTCCTGGTAGTGGTCTGGCAGTAGCACACTGCTGTCTGAGGACATTGTACTCGAAAACATCCCATTTGTGAGCGTAACCCCTCTCAGAGGCACGGCCAGACACCCCGCTCTCGGACCACCAGGCTCCCAAAGGCACCAGTGCAGCTGGTGATAAACATCCCCCTCCGCTGCGGCCTTGTCTTTTTCTGAATTGAGATGGAGACCAGAGAAACGGTGTTTGGTGCTTCCTGATGGCATGGACATTTCAGTCAGGCTCCCGCCGATGCCGNTCTCCTCCCGCTCCTCCCGCCGCCTCCTGCTCTGGCCGCCTCCTCCACTTCGCTCCTCCCGCCGGTTCCTCACTCCACCTCCTTCCTCCCGCTCCTCCCGCCGGCTCCTCCCGGGGCGGGCGGTGCTCCGGCCGCGGCCGTGTCAGCCCAGCCACGGCAGCAGCGAGCATGTCCTCCAGTAGGGCCAAGAAAGTGAAGATGGCCACCAAGTCCTGCCCGGAGTGCGACCAGCAGGTGAGCGGCTGCCGGCGGAGCGCTGGGCTGCGGAGGGCGGAGCGGGCAGACCGGCTCCGTGCGGCTGCGAGTCGATGTTTGTGTGAACTAAATGGTTGTTGCCTTTGCAGCTTCTGCATGGAATGTGGGTTGAACACCGCGTCCTCTGGCAGGGTAGTGGAGTAGTGGTATTGTGCTGAGGGGTTTCTGCGAGGCTGCAGAACCGCTTGCTTATGTGCTGGTGTTGTTTAGTAACTGTGCGATTTGTTAAAAATACAATGAGCTGGGAGATTTAAATAATGCAGTTTGCCCTATGGATGACTAATGTGCCCAGGGCTGGGCGGGAGAGGGCTCAGAGGTGTTGCTTTCTCATGGGGTGGTTCGGAAGCAGCGAAAAAGAGACCTTTGGTGCAATTTCTGCCCTGTTCCCGAGTGCCCGCCTGTGCTGTTCGTGTCCCACTGCGGGTTCCTTGCGTGCACAAAATGGAGCTGCTCACACTCACACAGGAGCGGCAGCTGCTTTGCACCGCTGCCGTGTCAGGAGCTTGTCTCCATTCGCTGGGAATGATGTGAGTATTAAAAGCAGGCGAGTTCGTTCCAGCGGAGCTCCTAACAATGGCCCGGCGCTGCAGCGGCGGCCGTGGGGCTCGGCCGAGGGGCAGCGCCTGTCACATGCACTCCTGGGAGCCTCGGCTCTGTTATGTGACCCTGGAAAGTCACCCCTGTACACTGGTTTAGCCATACATAAAAAAAAAAAAATTAGTCTCATATAATTTTTCTCTGCTTGCATAGCTTTTAAAAAAATGACATTATTTGTTCTGACTTGCATAGTTTTTACTGTGTTCCTACTCATCCTGGCGCAGTTGGGAGTGCTGAGCTGTGTGTGGGCGTCCTTTCATGTTTTAACCAACAGATCAACCACTGCAAATGCACGTTAAGCACGTCACTGAAATACTATTTCTGAGAAAGAAATCGTGGGCCAAGTTCTGCTTACTCAGTTGGTGAAAGGAGAAACGAAAATGAGTGAGAAGTCATATATGAGCGTGGTGGTGTTTTTGTTTTGGATTTTTTAAAATAAATGTAGTGAATGTCAAACTACCAACAATAAGTAAGCAAACATTGCAGGCTTTTTAAGCTGACGTGAAAACTTTCACTTTGTTCTGCACTTACATGCATATCATGTGTTTTAGTTTTTGTCAATGTAGATTTTCTCTTAGCAATTCTTCTGTGGCTTACATGGTTTTAATGTGCATATATGTCCTGCCTTTGCTCGTAGGACATTTTGCTCGTAGGACCTTGTTTTCCACTGCCAAATACTTGAGACGGAGCAAGGAACTAAAGCCTACAGTACAAATGAACCCTTTGCAGAGTTTAAGGAAACTCTCATGTAATTCTTAAGTGGCTGTGTCCTGTACTGGTGTTTCTTAAATTCTTCCAAAAGCAAGGGCTTAGCATTTGTTTGTGATTTTTTCACTAGAACTGGCCTGCGTGGAAATATTTAGACAGCCACAATTATTGGAGCAAAATATTGAGTAACGTTTCTTAGACTTTAAAACATTTTTCTGTTGTAATTTAGATAATATGTCATATTTCAATATTTTCACAACCAAAGCACAGCCCCATTAAACTAGAGAGCCTGAAGTACTTGCAGGCAATCTGAGGAAATAGTTATCACTTCTTAATTTAGCACCACGTAAAATATCTTGTATGAGAAAATTTCCTTTTTGTTAGGAAAACGTTAAGCAGCGTGAAATAGTGTTTAGGACTCTGTTGCCTTAATTATGTTACAGGATGTTATCAGTGTGGGTCTTCAAAGGATAACTGATAGGTTTCGGTGATAAACCCCTTCCCCCAGACCCCCCACCCTCAAATGGTGCACACCCCTACGTGCTAAACCTGTAACACGAGAACAGTATTGTTCTGTTAAACACAGTTGAGTTCGTTGAAAAATACTGACTCTGTTCCAATCCCCTGGGGTGGCTTTGCCAAAGCTTTTTTTTTAGGCCAAGCCTGGAAACGTAATTATTGGAGAGACCCAAGTGTTCAAAAATGGATTTAGCTTGAACTCTATATCACGTTAAGAACACACAGAAATTATCTGCTAGATAGTGTGGCTTTAGTACTGTTACACTGACGTATGAACAAGGACACAAGCGTGCACACAAGTCTGCTAAATTCTGACCTGTAAGGTTCAATAAACCTGCATTGGACTTATTTTTATTATGTTAGTGTCTCCATAAAGGGAATTAAAATCTCTAGTTCTGTAAAACCTGTATCAAAAAGTCTATCTGTAAGCTTTTTGTAGGGTGAAGTGCAGGAGTTCAGATGTGCTACAGAAAGCAAAATAGTTTGTATATTCTGAGTAGCAGTTAAGTTCCCCTTTGCAAATTCTCATACTAATTTGGCAGGGTTTTTTGAGTCAGTAGAACTTTGGAACTTGGTTGTTCTCCGTGTCTGGTTAAATTGAGGAGGCAGTTGTGGTTCTGTGCTCCTGTTTGTTTCAGTGGACATTGGCAAACTTGTAGTGACCTGTCTTAAAAAATTACATTTGAGAAATTATCTCCTGCCTTTTTTACCCCCACCGTCATGCTTCAGCATGACTCCACTTTAATGTGTGTTATTTAATCTCTTCCAGATCTCTGCCTAAACTTGCTTTGATTTGTGTTTTCAGTCTTAAACCTAATCAAAGCAACATGGTGTATTCCTTACTACTCTAAAAGATCTCAAAAGATCTTGGCACTAAGGTAATGAGGTTTGTAATTTATCAGTGTTGCTTTTTTTTAATTGCTCTGACTGGATTTTTGTTATTTTTCATATTAAATGTGGCATTTCTTGTCTTACATTGTCATTTTCTGGGAGAGCATTCTGCTGCTGTCTGCTTAGCTGACCAGAGGCACTGTATTCTCTCAAACTCCCGGGCCTGCAGTCAGTTCTTGCCTGGCTGGGCTGGGTTATTTGCATTTTGAATTAACGAGGTCCTTCTGTGCCCACCCGGCCTTGTCTGCAGCGCTGTGGCAGAGTGTGCTACAAATGCATCTGTTTTGCTTCAGGCTCTATTGTGCCTCCAAAGCTGCTCCAGCTCTCTAAAGGAGCTGCTTTCAAATGCTGCTGAAAGTGAATGCATTCACAATGTACTGACGGTTTCAACTTATAATTTTTTTTTTTTTATCAACTAAATAGAGGAAGCAAAACTGGAAATGTCTGACTGATTTGACTGCTGATATTTGAGAGCTCTGAAGAGAAATTGGAATTCTATTTTAATTCAGCCTTCCTTTAATGCTCTCTGCTTTCCCCCACCCCTTTCCTGCCAGTCTGGGGAAAAGTAGTGCAAAGCAATCACAACAGCTGTACGTTTCAAGCTTGATTTTTAACAACTGCATAAAGAAAAGGTTTGGTGAGTGATTTACAGCCGAATCTGGTTTTATTGTGTTTAAATACAGTAACAGTTCAGGCCGTAGTTTGCAGTACAGACTGAGTTTGAAGAGTTATCTCTGAGGACAAAATGTGAGTTACTAAGTGTGTTTTTTCTTCATGGGACAGGAGTTTTGTCATAATTTGAAATGATCTGAAAAATTTCTTTTGTTTTCCCAGGTTCCTGTTGCATGTAAATCATGTCCCTGTGGCTACATATTTATCAGTCGGAAACTCTTGCATGCTAAACGTGCTGAGAGATCGCCACCCATCACAGGTAATACTTACAGGGGGGGGAGAAGGGGGCAACAGTTCTTTCCCCTTATTTCCTGGAGGCAAAAGATAGTGTTTTACTTCTCCATGTAAATTGACTGTTGTCAGTTCACTTTCTCGTGAATTTGTGCATGGTAGACTTCGAAAATGTTAATTTTTCTTGAATTTTGAGGAGAGGGGAAAGCTGGTGTTTTCAGTCTTCCTTTGTACTTGTGATGTTGGCATTTATTCTGTGTATGTTCTAGCTGCACACATTGATCACTATGCAAAATAACCCCTTACAGAAGGTTAATCCTGTTTTGAAGCTAAATGTGTAGAGGTCCCAAAAGGATCTGATTTCAGAGTACATGCTGGTCAAAGCTGGGTTTTCTGAAAATAAAAATTGGTCATAATGTTTAATCTAAAACTGGGTGGGTCTTGCTTCACTCTCCATGACTAAATTAAATAGTGCTTTTTTTGTGCCGAACTTGTATGTCTCTTGTTGATGGACACAGTAAGAAGTCAGTTGAATGTGCATTCTGGCTTGAATAGCATTCTCCTTGTGTTCATTTTTATCACTTTCTCCAGTAGCAGGAATTACTCAGAACAAGAGCCTGACAGGGAAGATATATATTAAAAAAAAACCCCAAAACCTGACCCAAACCCAACAAATATCTGATCTATAATACCTACTTTTTAAAATGATCTGCCAGACCTACAAAATGGAAGTCAGCTATTTGACGTTTTGTATCAATGTTTTGAAGGATAGTTGTGTATTACCACTTGTAGGAATTAGGTGACATTGTGCTGACAACTGAGCTTTCAGGGTGGAGAAGGTTAAGAAATGTCTGTGGTAGGTTGGAAGTGTTGGTCAATTTTCTTTCCTCTTCCCTCTTTTTTGATAGAGTAGTTACCAAATAAAGCTGAAGGCCATAATCTGGTTGTATAATTCAGCTTTGTACAGAGGAAATGCACCAGTTGAGGCAAAATGAATATATGCTGGGGGCCATCCTGCTGGAAAGCGGCTCTGGAAAGTGCTTTTTTCTGTGAGCGTGACCAAGCACTGGCACAGATTGTCCAAGAGGTTGTGGAGTCTCCGTCCTTGGAGGTACTCAAAAGCCTTCTGGACGTGGTCCTGGGCAACTGGCTCTTGGTGGCCTTGTGTGAGCAGGGGTTGGGCAGGCTGGTCTGCAGAGGTTCCTCTGCTGCCTCACCCTGGCTGTGACACTGTGAAATACAGGTTCTATATTAGCATTGGTGACTGGACCCTCCTGTTGGGCTTGTACCCCGTGTCAGTACACAATTAATGGGACAACTGCAGCCAAAAGAAATCAGTTCCCCAGAGAGATACAGGAGGAGACTGTGTATGTCTATATTGTGCTCCTAAGGTAACCACAACTTCCAGAAAATGTTGTTTTAGTATTTTCAGCAGTACAGCTGCTGCAGAGTGGTGCTGCAGCCTTGCAAATGTGCAGCTAATCCATGAGTGTGCTGTGGTGACTGTACTATTTTTGGTACCCAAGCTCATTAATTCATACTTAACTTCCAGATAAAACTCATGTAAATACTCTTTTCTTTTAATGACTTTGGTGTTTAGCAAAACAATACACCTGTTCAGCATTGAGCATGAGGAGGTCCTGTCATAGGCTGGATGTGATGGGACATGTACACTGTGTTTTGTGGCATTTACTGACAGCACTGTTGACTCAGCATTGGATTTGTCTGAGCAGCAGCAATGGTTTCATTGTTAGTGTCAAAAGAAGCCCAAGTATTGTGATGTTTGCTGTATGATAAACTTTTGCTAGTGGTACAGATACAGTGGGCTGTCTTAAAGGCTGTGATGTGTGCAGTTTGTGTTCCCATCTTGTTTGGGAAACAGCTTCTTGTGTACCAGCAAACATCTCATGCTGCAAAATGCACTTGAAGTAATTAAAGGCTTGATCATTGTAATTAAGAAGTGAAGCGTCCTGGATCTGACACCTTAATTTCTGCATGGATATCATGCAGATGCAACTGTTCTGTAAAGGTATAGGCATCTGACCACTTTAAAGGAAAAGGCTGATTGGGTGGGGTAAGCATTAAGAGTAAATTAAGAACAAAGGTGAAAACAACCCTGGATCATGCAATTTCTGTTCATTTGCACAGAAAACAAGAGTGAGGCCAAAAGGAGGCGGACAGAGAGAGTTAAGCGAGAGAAGATAAATTCTGCAGTAAATAAAGACTTAGAAAACCGAAAAAGATCCAGGTCTAACAGCCATTCAGACCACAGCAGACGAGGAAGAGGACGACCTAAGAGTGCCTCAGCGAAAAAGCACGAGGAAGAAAGAGGTATGAGTGCTGGAGAAATCTGTTTGTTGGATTTTCTGTTTGTATCTTTTTTAAATCAGTAAACCTTTATACCATTCAAACCATTTAACTAGACTAGTTCAGCCAGTACCTCATAGCGTAATGTGGAGAAGGGACTGTTTTGCATCTGTGGAGACCTCTGGTTTTATGTTTCAGTGTCTGATGAAGCTAACTACAAAGATCTAAATCTGTATTTTTAGCCACTGTATCAAGTTTCAACATGTAGGTTGAAAACCATTGGACTGAAGTATTAAGTAGGTTTTTTATTTTGGTTTTTTTTTGCTCTGTATCACAAGGACAAACCATATAATGATATCTGTTGTCAGAAAGGGGATTGGGATAACTGGATTACTTAAAAAGTTTCTTGAAACCTTTTGGAGGGCCAAAGTAAAAAGGGCATCTTGAATCACTACTATGACCTGAATTTTGGTCCCGTGTTTCTAGAGGAAAGAATGCCTCCTTGCCTGTTAAGGTTCCTTGGTGAGCTGCTGTTTTTAATCATTATACAGTAAAGAGGCTGTTACATGACTAGAGTAATTCTAGAACCCCTCAAGAATGTAGCTGTCACTTAGGGTTCCTCTTGTTTTAAGAGCCTGTTTACACTGCATTTTCTAGCTGTGTTTTTGAAGAGAGTAATTTTAGACATGAATTATGAATCCAAAACTTAGCATGGGCTTAAAAAGGTTGGAAGACAGATAAAAGGGGAATAACAAGACTTCATACAAATATTCAGAAGATATTGTTCCTAAGAACGTCTGAAACCTTGAAGTATATCTTGTGGCATAACTCAGAAATGCAGTTATTTTTTCCCTTCCACCTTACAAAAAACCAAGGGTGTTAATCCATGTTGAAAATTCCTTTAATTTCTGACTTTCCAAAACCAAAACCTCTGCTGTTTAATGTAAATCTCTTTCTTAATGTTTCTTTCATGTAAAAACCAAGTATAAATTTGGATTTGTTGGGGTTTTTTTAGTGCTTTCAATGTGGGAAGAGGAGGTGGAATTTCATTTCTGTATATTTTCCAGATGGCAATTGTTTTACTGTAATAGAAATGCACTTCACTATTGCATATGACTTAATGATGTGTGTAGCTTCCCTATTTTTTACTGACCCAGGCTGGACTTTGCCTGGTAGCTTTAGGATCCTTTCTAGGCATTTAATTGCCAGTCTAGTTCACAAACAGCCTTGGTTTTAAAATTCCAGCAAGCTGGTTGGGTTGCCCTATAAAAGTGAATGTTCTTTTCTGTCCCCTGACAAAGACCAAAGCAATGTAAGCAATCAAAGGAAAAGATCCATTCTCTTAAGATACGTTTTATAGTTTCCAAAAAGCAAGAGTTTGACAGCAGGAGGGATATTTAGAGAACGTGTTTTCCTATCCAAAACTAGGCTGAATGTTTGTAACCTCTTGCTGCAGACTCTGAAGTGTGACAATACTCCAGTGCTTTGAGGCAGAAGACTCAGGTAGAGATATGGATAAAGTGGAATCTTCGCAGAAGAGTGTGTGTGGTGTGCCTTTTCTTGGTGTTTTTTTAAAGTTGAATCTCACTTGAAAAGGTTACCTTCATCTTCTTGTGCTGTTTTTACCATCCCCTTTACTTGATCTTGTGATGGCTGTTTCTTCCTCAGCCTTTTGTGCAGAGCTGGTGCAGGGATTGGGCTCACACCCATTTGTCATTGTCTTTGCTCCGGTGCAGCACATCTTACTGTTCAGGAGTGAGTAGGCTTAGAATATTTTCTTACTTCTGACTTCTGGTTATGTCAGACTGTAGTGTGTGTAGTGATTATCAGGCAGATTAAAAAAATTGATATATAAGGCTGTCATAGCTATAAAAATAAATTCAGCAGGGAACTCATCCTTTTGTAAGTAATTACTAAAATAAATTTACATTGACCTCTCCCTTTTCAAGTCGCATACAAAATTGAAACTACTATATGTGGAGTAATTAGTGGGAATTTTAGAAATATTACTCTTTTACCACACCTGCTGCTTGATAGTGTTGTTTGTGTATATTAAGCAACTGTAATTCTACTACAATTAAGGCGGTTTTTGTGTGAGTGGTTGCTAGTCCTTGTAGCAGTCTGTCTAGTGTTGAAAGTCAGCTCTGGAGTACAAGATGTCAGCTTAGTGTGTTAGACTTTAAGTATCTTATTTCCTTGCCTGTTGTATGTCTCCAGGATATTTTGGGTACATGTTACTTGCCACTAGAAGTTGTGCTGTCCTTTTGCCCCAAAGACTTGAAAAGAAGCCACTGCTTGCATGGGTGTTTAAATAGTTGGTTCCTAATGCATTTGTAAATGGAAGAACAGGCAGACAGAAAACACCTCAGTTGTAATAACATGGAAGAGCAGATTATCTGTACATTTGAAGAGCACCCAGCTGTGCAGATTTCCTTCCTGAAGACCCCAATGACATCTGTAGCTTTGCTTCCTTGCTTGTCATCCTCTTCCATACACAAGTGTGTTTATTCCCAGTTATGTCTGTGCCTTTGACTGGTTCTTTTGTGTTCTTCGTGACTGGCTCACTTTAGAGCAAAGAGCTGCAGCAATTAAGAAGAGTAGAATAAGCAAAAAGGCTTTTTAAAACAAGCTGTTTTTCCTGCAGATTTAGCAAGAAGGATTGGAGGGGGAGGAAAGAGGAAGCAGATGTAGATTGAGGGGATGTGGCAGTACTGGGACCCAGAAAATCGTCCTATCACATGCTTCAGAGCCATGTGATGACCCTGGAAAACAGGAACTTCTCCCTGCAGGCTTGGCTTGTCAAGATTGTCACTGAATATCTTTGTCAGATGTACTACATTGTATTTTGAAAATACAAACACTCCATAATAATTTGGCTCTGATTTTGTTGTGGAGGTGTATTCTTTGTTTTACTGTGTGGGACTGTGACACACAGCTAGACTGGTTCCCAGGCTGCCTTGTTATCTGGGTAATACCCTGATTGTATTAAAGCAAACAAAACCCCTTGTATGCTGGAGGAAGTGGTATTGGTTATTCTGAAAGAGGTTACCAGCAAGTAAGTCTCAATAAGTGTAGTCTGTAGACTTGCTAAAGCAGACTTGTTACTTAGCAAGACAAATCTTCATAAAGGTATATACATACATTTCGGTATGCTGATAAAACTTAAGCTGAATACATTTTCTTGATGCAAGTTTTCTTTTTCCAGTAATTTTCAGCTGCATTACTGGCACATTTGCTTGCCCAGTGTGCATATTTGAAGTAACTTGCTGTCTTGAAAAATGAATCCATACAAAATTTGTGAAGAGGGAAGTCCATATGTGATTTACACATAATCTCTGTTCTAAGGGCTGCAGTATAAATGGGTTGCAGGAGATATGGGGATGCAAGAGGTGTGGTCCAGAAAAACTATTTTTTGCCTAAATAGCCTCTTAGTTGTATAGCAAATCCCCTAGTGTTCAATGTCTTACTATCATACAGAAACACAATACCATTTTTCTTTTGCTCATAATAGAGAAATGAGTCAAAACTACTCTCAGATAAGACTGAAGTGGAAAGTTTTCAGAGTGTGTGTGGAAGCTGTGGTATCCTATGAGTAGTGTATGATAAAATGTCATGCAGCTGTGAGCTGTTCACTTGTTACTGATGAGAACTACAGTTGTCCTGAGAGTGCATGAAGTTTGCACACCTGTGTTAATCCCTGGTACTCTTCGATATTTCAGTAAACTGAAATCTCTCAGGATAAGGCTGATCTGGGAGGACAAGGAGGAAGGGAAACTAAGAAGTCCACAGTCTGTTAACAGCAACCAGGGCGTGGTACAGGGGGAGTATTTTTGATTTTGCTGGGTGCCGATATATTCAAGTTGTGGCTGGATTCATTTGGATCAGGAAGCATGAAACAAGGGGTGGGGCTTAGATATGAAAATAGAAAAGGTTAATGTGGAATAACCAGTGTGTGTAGTGTCTGTGCTCTGAACAACTCCCTGCATTGTTAATTTTTAAATGGTGAGAGGGAGGAAGTGGAGCAACCCAGAGTGTACATACAGAAACTGATTTGTCTTAAACTGTGGGCTGGACGTGGCAGCGAAACTCGGGTTTCAAACTCGTTTCAAACTCATTTCAAACTCAATACACTAGAGGATATTGTCTTGCATAGCCAGGAAGTCAGCAAAAAGCTGGTTTCTGCTGTTTCTGTATCAGTATTACATCAGAACACAGTGGTAAAGGATTTTTGAGCTTCTCCCACTTAGTTGTTCAGCACAAGCACTTGATTTCACATGGAAGGCAGTCTGCTGGAATTCTCTCCATAGCTGTAACACAAAGGTGAAGCCAAATCTAAAAGCATTGTTATGAGTGTGAATCCATTGAAGGATAACCGTGTGGGTAGGTGGAGATAGGAGATGCTGGGATCTTTTTTCCTCATGGTGCTTTCCATTGTTTTCCAGTGCTGCCTTTTCTTTGGCTTTCCCACACTAGTTTAGGTGTCTTGGTGGAGCAGTTGCCAGAGTGTGAACATGTGTGACTGTGCGTTAGTGAGACAGAGGGGTCTCTCGGGTGAGCTTTGTGTTGTAATTGTAAATGAGTCCAGGCCACTGTGGAACCTGCATTAGAGATGGAGTTCCACAGCTGAAAGCTCTGAATGTATTTCTCTGTTCCTTGTATCTCCAGGCCTGGTCTTCTGCTGACAAAACTGTTTCTTTGTTGGCTTTATTTTCTTAACACTTTGTGTCAGCTACTTGTGGCTAGCTAAACTGGGATAGAACTAGTCATGATCTGGAGGAGGTGGTATTTATGGAAGTGGTATTTCTCAAATTGTACTATTTTATGAATTTTTGTTGTGTAACTTAGTTTATTTGAGCACTGCAGTATGGAAACTTTTTGATGGCTTCCTGTTGTGTGTCTGAGGCATTGAAGCAAGCCAACATCAGCAGAGGGAACTCATGGGCTTCTACTTGCTCAGTGAGGTGTTAACATTGTTCTACAGCTGGGATAAGATGGAAAGTTTGCAGTGTAGAAAGTCCAGAAATGTACATGATGATAAATTTGGAGCCTGACTTAATCCAAGTAGCTGCTCATTTGGCCTTTGACACTGTCATTAAGCCTGTGGGTTTCTTTCATGTAGTTGTAAAGTAAGGGGGCAAGTGTTGTGTTTAATGAGGATATTGTAAAATAACTTCATTTTCTTGGATGGGAGGTGTTTCTGTAAAAGAAAAAAACCCAAACCACTAAAACCAAAAAAACCTGAAGGAACACTTGAATACTTGTTTATCTTTATGTTAACGACTCATTCTTCCTTCATCGTTAAAGACGAGAAATTCAGTCATGCTTGTGGCTGACTCATTCTGTGGCTCTTCCAGCACCTTTGTGTGCCTCCATTACTTCCTCCTCTTTCTTACTCCCTCTGTGCATAGGAGTTGATTGTCTGACTTCTATTCCACTACTTCACATAATTTATTAGTTTCTGTGTAACTTGCATTAACGTCGAATAATGGAAAAAGCTTCTAATAGTGACTTTTTTTTCTTCTACAGAGAAACAAGAAAAAGAAGTTGACATGTATGCTAACCTTTCAGATGAAAAGGCCTTCGTATTTTCAGTGGCCTTGGCGGAAATAAACAGAAAAATTATCAATCAAAGACTTATTCTGTAACTTGTGAGCACAATCTGATGCAGTTTTATGCAGGATGGCTAGCAGATTTCCAAGGTGCCGTGGACTCTCGGAAAGTGTGTTGTCTGCACCAACAAGGACCATAGCATTTCCTGTTAAAATTCTACTCCTGTTCTTGGAAATTGAGTTCTATCTCTACAAGTCAGAAAGAAAGTGGTCACAAGATTGTGCTGTGAAAAATCAGAAAGCAGATATGTTTTACGCCTTGAAGACAAATGCTAGACAAATGCATAGAGAGACTGCACCCATTCCAGAGCACTTCTTTTGAATTTGCTGCCAGAAATGCAATATTTTAAATATTTTCAGAAATAAATGATTTTCCTTTAAAATTATATATTTCAGATTTTTCAGCTATATTGCAGTTTACGTATGTACAGTTCACATAACTTTTTAATAAATTGATATTCCAATATTTTATTGAACTGAGAATTAAGTATATTTGTGATACTCAGGGTGTGTTGGTTTTAATCCTCTTACAAATCTGGTATTCATCCTAGGTATGACTTCAATTTTACATTTTTTAATAGGTGTGATATAATTCTGGTAGGAAGAAGATTAAAGGGGTTTAATTTGGGGGGATTACTTTGTTAGACAAGTTCATATTGTTCATGAATTATCTCTAGAAAATAGTTTCTTGCTACACAGAGTTGTTTTTTAAAAATCATATACTTTGGGGGTCAGACTCCTGAAGTTTGAGAGCCAAGCACTTGTTTTGTAACAGTTATTTGCTGAGTATCTGCCTTGTCCAGCTGGTAAGTTCTCATCCTATACTCTTTCTTGGCCCATTATGTACTGGAGAGGGAGAGAAGGAGACACCAGAAATGTAGATCTGCAGTTGGCATCTTGTGACTGGTATTTCCAAAACATGAGGCTGTGGTAGTTCCTTTTACTCCGGTAGCTTTTTTTGTCTGTCTTTTAAAAGCGTAATACTTATTGGCATTGTGTTTGGATTGCTGACTGTAAATACCCAAGCAAAGTCTACCTGAGTGTGCAAAAATGAGCTGTTTTGACAGAAATAGTTCTGGGGAAGACATTCAACAAAGTAGTCTTTCTTAAAGTGGTATAGTGCAGTTGGAGCCTAAACTCTTCCTTTAGTAACTCTGTGGGTGCTTTGTTTTACCAAGAAAAAACCCCAAAGCCTCAAGCTGGGTAAAATCTTGAGGGAGGGAGGTCTAGGAGGTAATTACATTCATAAAATATGACACACTGGGGTTTAGTCACCTTTCATTTGCTCTTTTCTAAGAGGGGGAATGCAGCTAAATGTCTTTTTCTTCAGTATTACCGGTGCTTTTCAGTATCACATTGAGTAGTGAGAATTGCCTAATGAGGTTCTGCTACAGAACTGGTCTCTGGGTGGAGACTGAGATGTTTGTTAATAAAGCTGGACTATCAAGTACTGGCTGTTTATTAGTTAGTGATTAACAGAAGGAGCTGTGATAGCTTCAAGTTAAGCCACAAGGCACTGATCAGATGCAAACTGTGTGAGTAAAAGCAGGAAACATGGAAAGTGGTTTTTAATTCTTAACTCCTGAGGAATAATTTGCATCCTTGTTAAAACACTGGATGAGAGGGATGGTGTGGAAATGTGCTTGAGCCACTAATATATATTTGTCTTTATTCCAGTAAATGAGAAATTGCAAACACAAGGCCTACTTCTCTGCATCATTAAACTTCTGCTTCCCAGAGCTGTAGCCTGTCACAAATACCAGTAGTAAGGACAAATGAGTGAATCCTAAGGATAGAGAATATTTGCATGGTAAGTTGTTAAAGTCATGGTGACAAAAGGGAAGTTCTGACTTAGGGATATGATCAGGCTGGTGTTGCTCCTGTTGCTGGAATGAGATGTGCCGTGTTAGGAAGGGACAGAGGGAGCTGCCAAGGCAGTCTCTTTGGTGCTCTGACCTGCTTTCCTACAGGTTTCTATCCCTTTATGTTCCTGCACATGGAATTGGTTACCATGACAGGACCGAAGTTAATGTTGGATGTGACAGAATTGTAAGTTAATTTCTACATTTAGATTTTTTAACCATCTTTTCTAACCAATACTTTTGAAAAACATGTTCGTACCTCTCAAACATGCAAGGCCATATTTTCTCCTTCACTGGTGGAGGCTCTTCTGAAACGATTCCCTTTGTGTTCCCCAGGTCCCTTCTGTCAGCTCTTTCCCACATACCCTCATGTTACTTTTCTTCCCCCGATGGCTTCCAGCTTCTTTGAGAAGCTGTAGTGGAAGCAGGTAGCCTTGAAAACACCCTAGGGAGAGAGTGGGGCTTTGCCAGGGGGTCTGGCAAAGCAAGAAACCTGACTTTCTCTTCCCGCTAACCAGAAACAAGCTGTTCTTTCCTATATAGACAGGACATTTCAGCCTCTTCCAAAAGCCCTGGTAATTGTGGTGTGCCAAGACATAGATTTCTTGGAACATATTAAGTAACTGAACTGGAAAGTGTCTGTTTTGTACAAAATAGGCATCAACATGATGGATCTCAAGAGCTCTTCCTTTGTGTGTTAGAGATGATCCATGGATGAAACACTGGCAAATCACTGTAGATTATAATTGTAAATTGTATTTGTTCTCAGTCTATGAAACTAAAATAAAGCCAGTGACAGCTGAATGATGAAAGAGTAAAATTCTGTGTGCTGCAGCTCTGACTTGCTTGGAAACTGCATAGTTTCTGAGAAGCAAGAATAAATATGGTAAGGCTTCAGGAAGTTGCTTATGTGAAGCTTTTTTTTTTACTCTAGTTTCAGTGTAAGATTTTAGGCTCTGCCTTTGACTGTCATTGTGGTTCAGGCTGACTTCATTTGTTTCACTGCATTTTTTGTAGCCTGCAACCTCACACAGAAAAATAGTCTTTCAGAAAAAGTCAATTAGGCTGCAGTTTTTTAATGTACAAAAGAAGATCAAGTGAAATACCACTGCACATGTTGACTTGCCTGACTGGATAAACTTTTTGTTGTGAATCAAATAGTTTGGGACTGTACTGGGAACTGCCTCTTTGTAAACCACCATTTAACAAGTTCTGCTTTCTGCCACTTCTTTTCCATTTTTTTTCCCGAAGATCTGTGCTTCCAGTGTTTATAGCTTTGTGTAATAGCATGTCTGGCCATCAAGTGGGCTCACAGTTCCAATTTTGGCTTGAGATTTCTCTGCATTTCCTCTGCTCTGCTCCTAGATGGCAGCCGTATTCTAAGCAGCTCACTGTTGTTCAGGCATTCTCACCATGGAGACCAGGAAGAGGGCGGCGTTTAGTTTTCAGTGAAAGCAACCTGAAAGATTATTTTTCTTTAGAACATCACTCCTACCTAACATGGGAAATTAAAATCCTGCTAATGTGTGTTACTGGCTGTCTGCACTGAAACATTGCTTCATCACATGTGTGGGATATCAGTTCTTGAGGTGTGAGGATTGGTGTGGAGTTAGATAACTTGTCAGGACCAGAGAATTCTGAACTTTAAATTGGCAATCAAATAGAAAATAGATTAAGGAAACTCTTCGCCTCCCCTGGAAGTCCCATAGCTGTAAATTTTGGTCAAATTTTGCAAACATTTCTTTAATTTCTGGTTATTTTTGTTCTGATACTGTTATGGCTGATTAAAAAAAACCTGAAATTGGGACAAGGTATTGGGGAATACTTTGCAGATTATCATTGCCCTGTGGTTGGACAGGATTTATTGAGAGAGAAACTAAAAATGAGATACTAGCTTTGAATATCAGTTCCCAAACAGGGTCTTTAGGTTGGTTTTACATAGTGCTTTTTGATTTTCTTTTTTTTTTCTTTCCTTTTTTTTTTTTTTTTTAAGTTTTTCTAGGTTTTAGGCTGTTTTAGAGTGAAACAGTGATCATGTAGGCTGTTAGCAGCACTGTGTCTGTTCCTTGTATCTTGGACTGTACTACCAAGGATGTTTAGTATCTTACTGCCTAACAGGACATGGTGCTTGACTTCTGATAACCTTTAAGGTACTGACATCCTGTGAATAAACAGTGTAACCAGAAAGCTGTATCAAATCACAGTTTGGTGTGGGCCTGTGTGAGTGGCTGTTTTTGGGAAGGATCCCTGTGTGTGCATGAACACGTGCTGGTGTGTTGTAAGCTCTGGGTGCATCTGTGCAAGTACTTCTGTTTGGATGGGAGTGTGTGTTCCAAGCAAATCCCATGGTACTCTGTACTTCCAGTGCTTAGATTTGCATCATGGAGTAGTCTTGGGGAGCAGGATGGAGATGACTTTTACAGGAAAATTGACCTGGAAGATTCTTACCTGTCAAGTGGGTGTTTGGTCTGCAGGACCAGGGCTACTTGTAGCAGGTGTTGGACTCTCAGTACCACGTGTTTCACTCCACAGATCTCCTTTTGTGCCTCCCTTCTTGCTTGTTATGGAAATACAGCAGAGCCAGTGGTAACAACCAACCTTTCAGGTGAGTCTAAAACCAATTTGTCCTTCAAAGTATTGACAATGCTGTCAGGTTTTTTTGTAGTAGGCTTCTTACTAATTTCACTGTGGATTCCGGCAAATAACCTCTAGCAAATCTAACTGCAGCATTCCAAGGCATTGCTTTCCCCAGTTATTTTCCTGTCCTTTATGGAGGTTGCCACTTTGGTTGCAGTGGTGGTAGGACAGCTCTAATAAATAATGGAATAACTTTATTTCCTCTTTTTAGGTTATCACTTTCAAAACAAACTATTAGTTACAGAATTTTAAGTCTGGTTGCCCCAAAGTTATAAATGATTAAGCAGGTTTTTTGGCTGAGATGAAGATGATAAAATTTTCTGCATAATGGCAGATCAGACACTGCATGATTTCTACAGATACTGTGAGTTCATAATGAGCTGAAAATATCTAGGAATCAATGTACTAAAGTGTTTGAGTTTTTTTTTTTCCTGCACTTACTTTAAAAGGGTTTCTGGCAGCTGCCAGCTGTTGGTTGGGATGTGCCATCTAAGTAAGAGGCAAGGAATTGATTAGGCAGAAGGCAATGAAAATGGATAAATTGCTGTATTTCCTTTTTTCTGCAGAAGAAAACTTAAACGTGCTTTCACCAAAGTTGTTTAAAATTTCAAGCCCAGAATGTGGTGCACATGAATCATTTGGTGTCATCATGCAGCATTTCCCCAGGAAAAGGTCAGATACCTCTTCTTCATCTTCCCCTCACTCCCCCCCATAAGCTGCTTTTCTTGGTACTTCTTTACTTTTTACGTCAAACCTGAGTGTCTCTGTTGTGCCGGGGACAGCGAGAGAAGAAACACACGAAGTCCAAGGCTCAGGGATAAAAGGAAGGAAGTTTAATAATTTTCCTGAGGCTTTTATATGTTAGTTCTCAAAAGGGTGTTAAATGGCCCTTTGGCCATCCACCCCTTGAGGGGATTGGTCAAATTCTAAGACACCCATTTCTAAATATTTTCTAGTTAGAACCATAACAATACTGCAAAAACAACCTGCAGGTGCAAGAAGTTTACAAAAAGGTAACGTAGTTTGAGATAGTTTGCATGGGAAAGACAGAACTCTCACAAAATGCTGCAGAGGGCTGAAGAAATCCCCTGCTGAAGCCCTTTCAGTATCCATACCTGAGCTCTATCTTAGTTTACTGCCTTTGGTCTCCTACTATGTGTTGTTTCTCTCAATTAAAATTTACTAATTTTGCTATTAAGAGTTAAGAATTAAATACTATTTTTAATCCTGGACAGTGTTGAGGACCATAAAATGCTGTTAAGAACAGCAAGTGTTCCAGATACCAGAAGTACAAATATTAATAGTCTGGCAGCCCTGCAAGTTTCAGTGGTTTCTGTTTTGTCTCGGAACAAGCAACTTACGAATATTTAATGGTAAATATCATGTTAATAAAGAGAAATCTTCAGACTGAGGTCAGAGTTGCTTTATTTGGAGAAGTTGTGGAGCGAAATGTGTGTGTTTGTGTGTGTGTGTGGCTGTGTGAGCAGGTGTAGTGATGAGAGGTTGGAGTGGTGGCGTTGGAGTCTCTGCTGTGAAGGTGCTCTGGGTCCCAGGTCCTGGTTCTCAGCAGGGCCAAAGATGTGTTTCAGGGTCAGTGAACTTGCTGGAGCAACAGGTGACCCAGGAGTTCTGGTTTTCAGTAAAATGAATAAATTATTTTACTGGCACAGTTGTGTATTTGAAAGTAGTGTTTATTGGTGACTTCAGCAAATAAAAAATGCTGATGTGTTAAAGGACATTTTTAAGGAATGGCAGACAGTTTATTAACAGCAAAGTTCAGGGATCTTCAGATCTAGACTTGTCATAACCTGCACAAAAGTGCACTGGGTATTAAATCTATGTGAAACCACACACAGTGTCCTGGAGGTGGTACAGGTTTTGTTGTACAGAGTCAGAGGAAAGGCACGAGTGTGAGAAGCTCTGGAAAAGAACAGCTGTTTCTTTTGCATGAGCCTCTCAGCTGGGGACTGTTAGAACTGAAATGTTGGTGTGTAACCTCAGGTGAATGAAATTGGAATAAGGCTCAATTAGTGGAAGTTCACCAGGGAACTGTGGGCTGAGGCTTAAGGTATAAGTGCCTTTTACTGTAGCTTTCTGAAACTGTGGAGGATAAAGTTTGCTTCCTGTCATCTTGGAAAACTAACAAAGCCCTCTGTTCTTTAGGACAGAGCAATTCCAAAAAGGAAGAATGGTGCGGTAAGTTAGGGAATGCTTAAGAAAGAGGTATATTGAGTCTTGGCCAAGTACTGATTCAGAGCCTGATCCTGAGGCAGTTTTACCTCTGATTATGTTGACAAACATGCAATTTTGAAATTTTTTTTTTAAAGTTTTTAATTTAGTTTCTTAAGTAGAATTCCCTTCCAAACTGTGTGGACAAATCTATCTTAAGATTAGAAGATGAGCATTAGAATTTACTCTTAAGATTTTTTTCCAATGGCAGGTCTTGACATCCAGTGAAAGGTTTTCAAAAAGGCACTTTTAAAACAAACTTTTTATTTTGCTGAATGATCACAATTATTATTTCTAACACTTACATAGAGGAATGTTTTGAAAATAATACCTCAAAGCAGTGTATAATGGACTGAGTGGAAATTGAGCAAGAAGCCTGATTTAGGTAAATACTAATAGCTGCATTCTGAAATACAGCGTAAGTGTTCTGATAGGGAAAAGTGTCCCACAGCATTAGGATTACTCATGAGTCTGGTCATCTCGGGTTCTATTTTTCTTTCATTGTTGCTCACACCCATTTTAAGAAGATTGGGAGTCTCATCCAAAATACTTAGCTTACATTTCTTGACGCTGACCAAATTCCAAACTTGGCAGCTGTGGTGCTGTTGCTTACAACAGTGGCAGGGCTGGCTCTGGCACACAGTTACTTAGCAACAGGGAAGCTCACGTTTGCTTACAGCTCATGCGTGTGCATCTAAATGTAGTTCTGGAAAAAAATAAAAGGTTAAAGGAGTTTGGAAGGGGAAACAGCTACTTGAACAATTGGTACTGTTCAGTGGTTGAGACTGATGGCAATAGTACACAGGAAAATGAGTCTCCAAATATTTTGTCTTTTAAAATCTTTATTAGACTGTTAATGTGTTACAAGAATTTGAAATCCAAATGAACAGAACCCTATTCCTACCAACTACAGAAAGATCAAAAATAAAAATACAGCAAATGGTTAAGAGCAGGGGACATGTTCTATTTTGAATGCCTGTGTTACAAATGCATTACTTGAAAACAAGAAGATTCATTATTTGAACATTGAGAATCTGAGAAAATCATAAAAATTATGTTTTGTGAGACTAGCAGATGGGTTGAGATTGTATTAGATTAATTACTTCAGATTGTAGATTGCTGCTTGTCAGTTTACCAGTGCTTTTTTTGCCGATTGAGCTGTGATATCTGAATGGGTTTACTGCAGCTGTGACTGCAGTAATACTCAAAAGCACAATGACTTAAAAGGCCACTGTCAGACTGTTACTGTGTTATGATTACAGTAATCTCAGTTTCTGGGGTTTCAGGCCTGCAGTTTTCCTTATTAGCCAGCCCTGGAGCTGCAGTGGGGTTTCCTTATATAGCAAAGGCAGGAAGGTGATTGTGACTCGCTCCAGACGTGAGGGAGAGGCAGGGAACAGAGAGAGCAAGCCAGGAATGGAGAGGGTAGGAAAAAGACAAGCTGGACTTGGCTAGAGAGTGGAGAAAGGTCTGATGATGAGAGTTAGCAATGAGCATGTTCAGGCTGTTTGGGAGAGTGACGTGGAAACCTGCAGGATATCACTGAAGGAAGCAGTGCATGGTATCAGCCTTTGGGAGCTGTGAGAAGCAGCAGGGCAGTTTGGAGAACAAGGAGAGTGGAGAGGTGCTGCATTTGTAGGGGAGTAAGGATACTGCTACTCCAGCTGTTCCCAGAGATGAGCAGTTCCTTTATACCCAGAAATTAAGTGGTTGGAAAAAGGAATTCTCCAGAGGCTGTGTTCTTTTGTTCCTGTGTTGGGTCTTCCCCATCTGTATCCTTAGTTGTGAGTTTACTGGGCTTTTGTGTGGGAAACAGATTCAGACGTGATATGGAAGGTGAACAAGATCCCTCTACCACTGGGAGTGAGATTGAGAGTGTTAATCTGTGTTTTTCAGAACTGAGTCAAAATGGGGAAACATCTTGTGCAGGTTTTTGAGGGCTAGAATGATTCTAGTTAGGGGACACTGATTTAAAGATAGGGGGAAAAGTCATCAATCCAGGCTGCCAAAGCTAAAATACAGCTAAAGTATTTACCTTTGAATTTCAAATTCAATCTAGAGGATTCTATAATTCTGATTTCCACATGTATATTCATGTGCTGCGTGTGTACTTTATGGGACTTACTCACAGAAATGATGTCTTCTCTAGTTAATGGACCGTTAAATGAGAGGCTGTAATTACCAGCTCTGCGACTGCCTCAGAGTGGGCAAGAGGATATGTGTTAATTCTCTATAAAAATGACAGGATAGTGCATCTGCAGAGTAGGAGCTTGATAAAAATCTATCATCCCATGCAAGTGACAGCCTACTCATCCCATGCTGGGAAACGTGCCTCATCTGCTCCTCTCCCTGCTGAAGGCTTTTCAGAAGGCAGGTAGAAGAATGATATCAAATACTTTTGGTTCCAGTTACCTGTCTTATGTTTTAAACTAACAGGCTGTGGAACATGAAATCTGTGCTGCAGAAACTTCTACTTTTTGAAAAGGTAAAATGAGAAGAGTTTGTCTTTCCTTTTGCTTTTGCTGTTCGTTCCTTCACTAGTGGAGACGAGAAGGGTACAGGTGCTGTTGGGTTGACCTGTGTGACAAGGCTCCTGTTTCACAGGAGGAAGAGTCTGCTACCCAAGGATTGGCCCTCATCCTTACAGAGAAGGCTGCAATCTGTTCTCCTTTGGACTTTTTTTCTGACCATCAAATGCAAGTTTGCTGTGTAATGTGGTAGTTCTCAATGCAAAATCATCTAAATCACCCACCTGTGTTTGCCAGGAGACAAAATACATATTGAGTCACTTTGTCTCTTAATTTGGTTTCTTTGTGGTGGCCGTAGCTATTTTCAAGTCTTCCCTTGGTAAGTTGCCTAAGTTGCCTTTTTTGAGTTTATTCAGCTGCACACATTTTACACACTCCCTTTGGCAGCTGGAACAAAAGCAGAATAATGAAAGAATAAAAAATTGCTGGCAATTGTATTTGTGCTTTGCAGGCAGGATTCGTTGTAGTGCAAATCTTTGTGGGCTAATGAAGTTAAAGCAGGGCTTTAGATAGTATTCTTTTAAACAAAAGCAGCCTGCCTAAAGCTGTCTCTGCTAGTGTTTTCCTTCTGAAACAATGAGAGCGAGTGCTGCAGGTTTAAAAATGGAATATAATTTATGAGGCTTCTAGCCTTGGGCATGAATCCTTGTGTAACTGGAATTTAAAATATAAAATGAATATTAATGAGGTGGGGAGGCTTGCAGACCTGTCCTTTAGTACTAATCCATTGTGAGTGGAGCAGCTCTAGAACTGAGCTGATACTGGCACAGAGACAACCAGGAACTGACTGCTCTTAGAAAATGCCTCATCAGTCAAAGTCTTCACAGGCTCCTGAATACTTGTCCTGATCAGACACAGAAGGGCACCTGAACATTTCTGGTATCAATACCCTGCCTGCTGATTCTGTGTGCATTGCCCTGGGGACACTCCTGTATGCTGGCTTTCAGCTCTAGCTTGTTGCATGGATGGAAGCGTAATGAAGGGGTAAGTTATCAGTACAGTTTGGAAGTGCCTTTGGAAGAGAACTGGGAACCTTCAGTTAGGTGTTTAGGGCATAGTCATGGTGACTTAGGCTGGGTGACATCAGTGTTAGTAGCTCCCTGCCCCTGATTATTAATGAAAAAAAGCTTCTAAAATACTTAAGTGATTTCATAACTCTTAAGTGTGTGTAAAAGAAATGTGCGAAGTGACTGAAGCTTCCCCTCATTTTCAGGAAGAAAGATACTTTGTATTAACCATTTGATCTAAGTAATGTTGTTTAGATTATAAATTTCCTGAAAATGGGATGTTTGTGGACCAGTGCACCTCCTCCTAATTCACAGAGGCTGATGCTGAGAGATGAGAGAGGTCACCTCAAAATTGCTGAGCCTCTTCACTTTACTCTGTAGTTAGTGCAGGAGCTGGCAAATCTGTCAGCAGCTGGCTGGGAAATCCAGTTCTGATAACCTCTTTACCTCTTCCCTTGTCTTGGTCCATGTTCCAAATGCACTGATGTGCTGCTAACCTCTCTAGTTTGAGAGAGGAGTTTTGGAGTGTAAGAATAGCAGATTTGAAGAGTTCCTCTAAAAGCCAAAGTACTAACCTTGATCTTGATTTCATTTGTTGGATGTTATGTGCATGATATTTGGTGAAGTTCTGCAGTTATTCTGTAAGTAAATGGTGTCTTGTGACACTTACAAAGCCTATACTCGGTGATCACTTTCCTTGCCTCTAGCTCATGTTATTTTAGGGCAAGGCACCAAGCTCTGTATTTCCGTATATGTAAAATCCATTAGACTTTACCCAGGTACTAGAAAAAAACATAGTCCTGTGTCCACTGTCACAGCAATACATTTAACTGTGTGGAAAATGGACTATTTCCTTGTTGTGGAGTAAAAGTTCTATAGTTGCTCCTAATTTGTTAACTTTAATACTCCCAGAATCACACAGTCCAGAACTGACATTGTGTGACTGGAAGTTAAACTGGGGGAGAGAGAAGCTCCAAATTAATTATTTTTCAGAACCCAAATGGAAAAAAAGCAGTCAGTGAAACTCAACATAATAATTATATTCTTAATATTAATTAATGAAAATACTGCAGGAAGGTGTTGTTTTACACTATGGTTCTGTATTTAGATCTGCTAATGGAAGATTGCAGGCTGAGCATTGCTCGTTCCAGAGTTCTTGCCAAAGTTTCTAAAGGATTCTCTTTGTCATGCAAGCTTTCCCCCGTGGCACGGTGCTTGCATGCTGTACGTGCCTCTGCTGCCACATTAAGTAATAGTGTCTCTTTATTAAATCTAGAGTAACTGCATGGTTATTTGTGCTATTGGAATAAGTCACAAATATATAAAAATACTTCTTTCGCTCCCTTGGGTCTAGGGTCATTCTTAAGCCCTGCAGCTCTTGAAAAGCTCTAATATTTATTCTTTTCTTAGGTGCTGGAATGGGGGTCTTTAATTTGCACAGTTGTGTGTTAGTAAAAAAGCCAAATGCTGTGTTCAAGAGCTTGATGCCCATGTGGATGGTCTCCTGTTCCACTGAGAGTGGCTGGGTGGTGTTCCCAGTGCCAGGAATGCTGCTCCAGGATCTGCATCCCTGCTCTTTCCATGTGGAGTGGCTTGGCAGCAGGGGCAGGGCTTTCAGCTCAGAGGGAACCAGTATTCCTGTGCCACTGCAAGCTCATGTGTCTTAAAAAATTTGGGGCAGTTTTGACTTAGAATTTATGGTTTAGTTTTGCCCTTTAAAAGGGCAGAACGGTAATAATAGATATTAAAGCTGTGAAAATACTCTATGAGCTAGGAAAGGTTTAATTCTGTTTTACAGGTGGGAAAGCCAAGGCACAAAAAAGGAGTTAGGAATTATGCAGGGGTCTGGCAGTTGAGACTGGTCTCACATTTCTGGAGGTTTAAGTCCAGCATCTGGGGCAGCCTCAGGTTGCCTATATCCCTTAAGCAGGATGTTACACTATCAACATCTTGGTAGAGCTATCTCGCCTCTGCGAGCTGTGCTCAACTCATCCTGTACCCCAGGCAACCCCTGTTCACTTGTTTGTTGAATAGCCTGAAACACATTCCCTGCCAGGCAGTAACAAATCCCTGCAGCACAGCAAGCATGGCCATCTCCTCCGTGGCTTTTGCCCTGCAAGAGTTCCTCACCTGTTCCTGGTTTTGTCTGTACTTATGTTGGTCTCATTTTGTTTTTTACCAGCATGTTTGTTATTTTGCTGTACAAACCCAGCTGGAAACACAACACTTGTTTTTGCTGTGAGAGGGGCAGCCAGCTCTGTACCCACACCTCTGGACCTGACATCTCTTAGATCATAATGATTAAGGTACGGTATCTTGTCTCCATTGCTTGCCTGGTTGTTTCAGGGAAGAGTGCACCCACCCTGTGGTAGAACACACTTCTGTTGTGATTGAAGCAGTGAAGACGTGGCCCATGGCAGGCCCTGGTCCAGCTGCCTGAGGTGCTTGTCCACCTGCTCAAAGGCAGGGCCATAGTGAGAGGCTGTCATTTTGTGTACCCATGCCTCATGGATTCAGCTTAACGTTAGATCACTTGCAGCTTGTAATCAGAGATAATTCTATTACAGCTTGTTGGCTGAGTGGGAAAGAAAGGCACAGATTAAAACTGAAAGCAGATTTGCTTCTACTTTTCTAGAACTAATTTCCTTCTTAGGTCATCCAGCATCTTGGTATCTGTTTCTTTGTATATTTGTCCTCCATGGACACAAACTTACAGGTCAGAACTCTATTAAAAGAAAATGTATTTTACACAGGGCAAAATAAAAAGGAATTCGTTAGCTGAGGACCAAATGCACGAGGAACATAATTTGGGTGCATTGTGGTTGTATATTTACTGTGTAGGTAGAAAGAAGTTAAAATATCCTAGACCTAGGGGTTCACAGTTATGCCTACATGGACTTCATGGCAATGTACGCTTGTGCAAGTAAGTAAGGTGTTCTACAGAATGAAGTGAATGGCTCTGTGTGCATAGCATCAGATGTAGCAACAGTGCTTAAGGCATAAATAGGTGTGTGAATTCTGATGGAGGATGAACCCTCCTGAATGGTCCTTTTGTGTCCATCCACTGTTCCCTCTATTCCTATGCTAAAGAAATTGGAAGCTCAAGAAACTCCCACAAGTGTAATATTCGTGTTGTGTTGAAGCAAATACCCCGCAGCAGTTATCAGTGCCACTGAAAAATAGAATGGCACTTGGATAAATGACAGTCCTGTCATTGCGTGGCTGAAGCCAAGGTGCTGTCCTTAAGTTACAGCTAAAGCAAAGTGAAATTGGATGAAAATCAGCGAAGGAACAAAGAAATGCAAAGAAGGTACTGTTCAGTGACTCCAGAGGTCTGGCTGTCATCTTGTATGGTTTCCGTGCCCTGGAGTATCTGTTATCGGTGATTCAGGAAGTGAACTGCTGGGATATGGATAGAACTTAGTACTGCTGATAAGGCAGTGAAATGATTGAAATGCCTGGTGTAGTGTCAGATAAGATGAAATGCCTGGTTTATCACACAAGCAGAATTCTAGCAAGATCCAGGGAAGCTGTGCAGCTTTATCCAGTAAAAGGCTGCAGGCTACCAGGGTGACCACCAGACAAGCCAAACAGAATGGGGACTTTATATCAAGAATCTGCCCTGCACAGATCCCTACGTTTGAGCATGGGAGGATTTTGTGTTTCTGATTACATAAAGAGATTTACGGTAAGGGACTCCTTAGTGCTTTATTGTGAGCCTGGTTTGAAAGTGAAAACTTTCTGGATGGCACAGATTTGGTTTCTGGGCCTTTTATAACGCGCTGTGTGTGTTTGACATTCTTGGCCAGGTTGTGCAGCCTGCTGGCTTGCAAAACACCTGCCAGCGTCAAGGAGGTGTTTCTGAAATGATGACTGCAGGCTTTGCCTTTGTAAATAAATGTACTTTTCATGAGAGCCTTGGCATATTAAAACTTCCATTCTGACTGGGGTATTTGTTGTATAGGATGGCAGACTGACATTCAAGTTACGTGGAAGTTGGTTGTTACAGCTTTTTGCTTTGGCTGTCATATGTCTGTGAGTTTTAAGACAATGACTCTGTCGGGCAGGCTGACACTGAGGTGATTTAATGAGCAGCCAAATTCTGCATGAGCCCATTTGACCTGTGGTAAAAGCAGTGCAATCACCTTGGGCACTCAGTGGCTTCAAAGGGTGCTCTGGGGTAGTCCTGGAAAGCTGTGAGATCAGAACCCCACTGTGCAAAGGTCTGAGGGAACAAAGCAAAAGAGAGCTGTGTCCAAAGCTGAAGCACTGATGGGCAGAGCACAGACCCAGAGCGCAGAGAGACGTGCAGACGCCACTGGTGGAAGAGAGAATGGGAATCTGCTTTTCTACCTTTGTAAGCTACTCATTAAAACCCACTGTGTTTTCAAGCTACCTGTGATGTTCAGTTTCAGTTGCTACTGTGGTAGGAAGTCTAGCAAAAGTATTTGTTTTCAGCAGCTTGTTTGCATTTACCTACTTTTTGAGCTGCTGAAAGGACCAGTAGCAGAAAATGTACTTAAGCAACTTTAAAAAGAATGCCATGTACATATAGTAATTTTCAAGAAATTAAAAAAAAAAAAATAATTGTAGTAGTTGCATTTTAAATTAGAATAGATCAGATTGTTGTGGGGTTTTTAAAACTGTTCTCTTTCAAAATTTTGAAGAAAGGATTTCCTCATGTATTTTGTTCAATAATACCTGTAGTGGGTTTTCTTAAAGAGCTTGTATTTGTAATCATCTTTGTTTTTTAAAGAGCCAATGAAGTAAATGAACTAAATCAACAGCAATAAACCAAATTCTGGCTCAGGTCAAGAAAGGACAAAAGTTTTACTAATTTCAGTAAGTAGGATATTGTTCCAAAGTCTTAAATTCCTCTAATGTAAGGCCATGTAGTGGATTTAATAGCCAAGAGTATAATATGATTTTTTTTTTTTATCATATATTACATAAGCAACAGAATGGCTCAGAAGACCAGACACATTTCATATCCCAGTGACTGCATGTTTTGTTGTCTATTTATGGCAACATAGCAGAAAAACATTTTGGTCTATTAATTTGAATATACTACTCAACTGTTCCTTAAAGAGATAATGATGTGTTTAAATTGTTCGTGTTCAGCTTTTTGTTAAAGGTAATAAACAGCCTGAAATACGTGCAATTTTCTCTTGCCTTTTTCTGAAGGAGTGCAAATGGAAGATATTTTCAGAAGGACTACAGAAGGTGGCCCTAGAACCATAAAAACAAATGAGCCAGGGTTTTTTGGACTAGTCATGTCTTGGGGGGAAATAAGTCAGTACTGCAGTTATCTGTCTCCATGGCATTCTGTGGCTTGGCTCTGTGCAGATCAGAGTTAGTGTTTTGCAATGAAGACTATAATGAGATTCAGAATATCTTGTTTCTCTGTAATTGATCTGTTGGGTGGCTGAGTAATTCTTTCATATTCATTACTTCAATTTCCTTTTCCATAAAATTAGTGATAATGGTGCTTCTCTTCTGGAAACACATTAAGGTAAAAGTTATCTTAGATTTAGTTTGATTTATTGGTTTTCTTTGTCCTCAGTGCACTAACAATCAAAACCAACTTTGTTTTGGATGTCTCGAATTGGATTACATCACTCTGGCCAGTTTACCAAACTCATTATGTTTATCTCTTGGAAAATCATTCTTTGTTTTGTTCACAAAGCTAGTATTGAAATTCATGGAACATTACAAAGGGAAGGATCCTTTTGGAGGATGTGACCAGCAGAGAACATATAAGGATGAATAGCCTTGGACCATGTGTGCAATTCTTAGTAAAGCTGGTGAGAACTGCTCTAATGTGTAAGTTCAATATTAACCCTAGTGAGAGTTCTCTCCTGCCAGTGCCAGCTTACAGGTCGGGTTTGAGCCTGTCCCAGCAGGCTCTGCTGGGTGTGTGTACGGTTCTGATGTCAGTGGTTGCAGGGGGGAACCTGTTGTTTGCATGTTTGTGGGCTGGAGTCTCCTGGTGCAGTACCTGGGGATCTGCCTGCTGCTGCTCAAACAAGGGGCTGGCTCAGCTGACTGGGCTGTTGTGGAAGGACTCACAACCCCAGGCAGCTCTGTAACAGTGCCCTGCATGTTTTTAGAGATTGATTGCAAATCTGTTATTGCTCAGAGGTGCAGTGGAGGGGGAAATTGGTGCTCAAGGAATAAGATGAGGCATGTTTTGTCTCTGAAATTAATTGGGCTCTTCGGAGAGGCAGTGATAGGAGTGCTCTAACATGTGCCTGAAGATCAAGTCATCTGTACTTCCTTCAGGCTTTTCCTTTCTGGAGCTGAACAGCTTTGATGTTCACCTACATCAATCCTTTTAGCCTTGGTTGTTATGCTGTCTTTCTTCTGCTGACTTGCTGGATCTGACTCTTCTTTAAGGACACAGACACTTAATGAGATATTTGAGGTCACCTAGTCATTCACAAGAGTTAATCTTGATGCTCCTCTCCTCATCATGTTTGTGGCAGGGGGTATGCATCCCACTCTGTGGGGTTTTTTTGGAGGGGCTAACATCTTGCTGCTTTTGCTACTCAGAGTTATTTTTTCTGAGTCCTGTGCAGAGTTATTTGGAACTCCTCAGGTAGTGTTGGTTCACATCTTGAACTTCGTGTGATTGTTTTCAAATGTCTTGCCCTGTGCAATGATTATCTTTGCTTTAACCTCTTTAAACAGTTGTCTCCTGTTTTGTGGAGTTGATGCTTGGACTGCAGAGCTGCTGATGGAGACCAGGCCTTGGCACCTGCAGTTCAGGCTCCTGTTTGCCTGGGGAGTCACTCCTCTCTCTCCTCAGCAGAGCAGCTCTGGGATCCAGGCTCTGGACAGTCCATGTACTGCAGGGCCCAAACGGCCCTCCCAGGGTCCAGATTCTTGGCAGGCTGTGTGCACACTGCTGTGGAGAGCTCACAGACAGACTGAAAGAAATGAATGGAAGTGGTAAACCATCCTGAAGGATTGGGATTTTTAGAAAAATACGTGTTTGAAAAATGTCTGAGCATCTCAGTTGCTAACTCTGTCTCCCCAGGCTTTGTGGGAACTCAAGAGGAAGATGTCATGTGCTCCAATTTAAATTTTGCACCATAGTGGTCTGCAGTCTAAATATACTCTATTGAGTATCCTTTCAGACAGTTCATATCCCAGAAACTAAAGTAGTAAACTATATATAGTCTCTGACATTACAAACCAGGTTTGTTTTCACCTTCTCCATGGGTGAATTGAGATAGCAGGAGCTAACAGGTCCTCCTGCTGTTGTCTTCTCTATTTGTGGCTCACCTTTCACTCTCTCTTTTGTGTCCTTGTTTTGTTGTTCAGGCTTGAGCAGTCCCTGTGCTTTCTGACCACCCATCTTAGGCATACTTCTGATTCTGGGTCCTGAATGCTTCCCTTCAGAGACGTGATCCTGCCAGCACCGTCATTGCGTGTTCACTGATACTGTATGGGGCTGGGTAGAGTTGAAAAGAAATGCCCTTTTTCTCTAAATGACTCTGTTCTGGGTGTTTTCTTGGTGGGTTCCTGTTCCGAGTTTCAGCTGAAGTCCCCAGAAGCCCAGTGTGGGAAGCTTCAGGGTTCTGGTTAATTCTCAGCACCTCTTCAGGAATCAGCACAGCTTGAATTGTGTCTTCCTCGACCTGTCTTGCTATAAAAAGAAAATAGTTTGCTACAGATTTGATGACTGACTGACCTTCTTGTTTCTGGGTTTGCTTTATGCAGAATTACCAGGTTTAGAGCCAGAAAACATTGGCACAAGCTACCGAATGGCTGTGGGTCATCCCACTGCGTGAAGCAGTTGTCACCACGGCCAGCAGGGATGGCTTGTCTTGGTAAGGCAGGTAGAAAGCTGCCAGTCATTGCTGTGGGCCACTGAGCTTGTTTTGGGGCACTTTCATCTGTGTTATGGTCAGTGCAGAATCCACTCTTCACTGGATTCAGTTTAGACAAACTTTGTCGGAATTTTCCTATTTCTCCTTTTGTGGCAGAACGAGAGCAAGAGACCCCTCTATTTCACCATTTTCAGGGACTGTATGAAGAGACCCTTGCCAGCTGTAACCTGCTTAGTGCTCTGCAGAATGTTACTGCAGTATTTTTCAGCATCCAGCTCCATGTTTTAACTCCTCTCCTAATTTCTTGCACTGAGAAGATCTTGATGTGCTGTTACTGGATTTCTGGCTGGCACTGCCCTACTACCTGTTAGTGACAAATACTCCTGGTATCAACTAATATGAAATCCAAACCATTTATATCTTGGATCTTTTATCAGCACTGTTATTTGCTTGCTTTCCTCTGAGTGATTTTGGCTGTATGGTGCCAGGACTTGGGGCTGTTTTTGTAGTCTAGCACTGATAATCAGTGTGTCTGCATTTACACTCCAGCTGTCTCTGCAATGCAGCTGGAGATTAATTTGTCACTGATCTAATAGCACAATTCCAAAATCGACGATTTATTATTTTTAATTCAGGAGCCTCCTATGAGTACAGAGAAATGTCTGTGTGGTTGAGGAAAATTAATACTCTGGAGTCTGTTGACTGCTGATTTAAGGTAGCAAGGTGGTTCAGAAGCAAAACATCCTGAGTCCTGATAGAAACCTTGCAGAGAAGCACTGGGGGTACTTAGTGTTTTGGGAGCAGAAATGACCGTACCAAATGTGCTCTGGATTTCTGTTATTGCTGGATATTTGTACTGAGATACTAACCTCAGATGTAAAAATGGATCACTGTGCTAATCATACCCCCGGAGCCCTAATTCAAGGCTTCTAATTCACACCCAACTGTTCTTAAGCTATCTGCTTTACAGAGAGAAACTTTAAAAATTGCCTTCTCATTCCTTGCTCTGAGAAGCTTGATTCCTGTTGTTAGTTGCTTTCTGCAATTCCACTGGCATGTGATATAATGTTCTTTTAGGCAAGCTTTTCTGTAGATCACGTTCTTTTGTTTGTTTCCTGTATACTTCTTCCAACCTGATGAAAACTATTATAAGTTTAGCTGGAGATGTTTTTCACAGCTGAGGCGGATGCAGCAATTTCTCTGCTTTTTGCCAGACATTGAAACACTCACCCAAAGGAGAGCAAGTGGCTTCTGTCTGAGCTTTTGATTACTGAGAAGAGTTTGCAAAACCACTGCTTTTTGTACACAAACTCTTTTATTCTGAATCTTTTTCAAAGCAGTTTGTGTCGAGACTAAGCCTGAACTGATGGTTATTCTTGTGTTTGTGAATGATGTCGAAGCAAAATATCAGCCAGCTCTAAATCAGCAGGTGAATATAGCACGTTACAGACTTCATTATAGGGCAGATAAGTATTTACTTGATCTAGAATTTCCTTAACATGGTGTTTTGGTTTTTAGTGGGGAATAGCAATGTCTAAGAGTGTTCTTACTTAAAAAAATCCCCGCACTGTTAAGGTCCTGTAAGGACCATTATTAGCAAGGAGCAGTGACCACAGTGCTTGGTGCTTGTTGTACCACAGTGGGGAATGTGAGTGAGAGAAACAATTCGGTGACTGGGACTCCAGCTTGCACAGGCCCGAGTTGATGGCAGTAACTGCTTTTGTAAACTCCACCTGGGAGGAGTTTCCAAGGGTGTGGGGCAGTAGCCAAGGGATGCTGGAGTCCAGTTGGATGGTCTGGGAGGCTGGAGGCTGCCTCTTGCAAGGCTGCCTGTGAACACTTCTGTCACTTAATTCCAGTGCAATCCAGCATGATTTGAGGTGCTTGTGTTTTACCTGTCAAAGACCTAAACCTCTGCAGTGTAAAACTGTGCTCGAGGTGATCATACCTCAGTTAGTACCCATGAAGGGCGGAAGCGGGGCTGGAGGACAGAGTTCTTGCCTTTCAACCTTGGGAATGTAAGTGGAGAAGCAAAGAAAATACTGTACTATATTCTTGCAACAATTGTTGGTCATGGTGGTGGGAAAGGTGAAGTTGGAAATGATGGTTACAAATTAACAAGTTAGTACAGCTCTGAGTGTGCATTTTTGTTGTATTTTTTCAGACTTGAAGCTAAAAAGATCTTCTGAAGTAGGAAGGGAGCAGAAGTACAGAAAGCCCAGTGCAGTTAGGGGATGTTCATCTTCTCAAACAAAAGCATGTTGCTGGCAAAGCAGAGGCTTTTCTGCAGGATTTGATTTGAAGCCAGTCAAATTTCAAGTCAGCAAGAACAATTGTGCTGGTTTTAATGTGTTTTGGAGCAAACTCTGGATTATGTAAGTTTGTTTTTTGGAGAAGTTGACTGTCTAGATATAACCCCTTCTTATGCAACAGGTCTGTTCCCTATATGTGTATCCTGAGAGCCCTATCCCTTTGCTTCAGTGACAAGAATTTGCTTTTACTGATTTTATTCCTGTTGGCATTACTGCACAGCCAGGGCTGCTCTTCTGTGTTGTGGCAGATCCCTACTGACTTAGAATTACTTGTACCTGAGCAAGCTGCCATTGACACAAGAGCTTTTGGCAGGTGTCAAGTGGGCCTCAGGGCTCTCTGCTGAGTCCCAGTAGTACTGAGAAAGCATCTTGTAAATAAGAGGCTTCTTGAATCCTAGGGAAGCTTTTGTGGCTGACCCTTAAAATCAGCAGGCTTTATGAGGAACTGACAGCATTAGATATAAAACCACTGAAATTCAGGGGAAGCAGGAACAACATGACTTTTTTGTTCAGGTTTCAGAAGAGAGCTCTTTGTTGGAGGGTGTGGAGGAGTGGGAGGGTGAATCCTTATCACCACCCTAGGGAAACATTCGCAGTTACCAGTCTTCTGCTCCAAGTTAGTTAAATAGTTTAATAGCTGCTTAAAAAGAAAATGAATTGAAAGCATGAAAATTCAAAGTAATGAGCTTCTTAATGTAGTTTCTGTGAATGACAGGCTTGGTGGTGAGAATAAGCTCTGGGGTCAAGTGAATGAATGTGGATGGACAACAGGTGCCCTTTTGGCCTCCTGAGAGGCAGAGTAACCTGATGGAAGGACTGTGGGCAAATGGTAAACAGTGTTATCTCGAAATCTCATCACTTTGATGTAAATGAAATGTCATAATTGATCTGTTCAGCTCTCTGCTGTCAGCTGCCTGACTGAGATGCATTACAGTAGTGCACATGATCTGGGCTTCAGTAACCTATCCTTAGCTGTGCTGCTGCCTGGAGACTTATCCTTAGATTCAGTTGTCTGAAAAATAATGAAATGGAAGAGGGGCAGGAAGTCAAGACTTGCAAGGGTATTTCCTAACCTACTGTGTTAACGGTTTTCTGTCATTAAATACATAGAAACCCCAAGTTTCCATGGTGATTGCTAAGGCTGAGTGTAGCTGGCACCACAGTCGTGTCGTGGCAGAGACAACATTGAGTTGTATCATGCCAGGGTCACTTGGGGATACCAACAGTGTTCCACAGATATTTTTACTGGGCAGGTGGATTTCAACAAACAGTGGCATGAGTGGTGCATTAAATGTGGGGCTCTTGGTGTTCTAAAGCCGGTGTGGTCCATTTCCTGGGATGATCTGGTCCCAGCAGGAAAGCCAGCCATTGGACTAGATGGATTTATCCAGGCCGTATGGCAAATCCTGCCTTTGGAAGTTATTCCTCTGCGTTAGAGCCAGTGCCTCCTGTGTGCTTGCCATTGTGAGAATTGGTCTGTTGCTGCACCATTACCCTGTGGAGATCATAAATTTACCTTTGGGTGCTGTTCATGAGAAACTAGGCTTAATATTTCAAAAATTTAGGTACCCTAAAAAGGTTCAGTTACCCTTTCATTTGCTGGGGGAAAAGTAGGCAATGTATGTTAATGAGCTGCAGCAATTAGATGTAGATTTTCATTATAACTTGAAAAAGCTGACATCTGGTTTCTAAATACGTAAAAGGTATTTGCTAGTTGTTTTTTTTGCCTGAGCAGTGTTTATCAGATGTAGCCAGACTGCTCTGAGCTTATTTGCTTTGGTTTTTCCTTGTGTAAGCTCCTGATGTTTTGCCACATTGAGTTCTCCATCTCCCGAGAACTCTGTTGCACTACAAACTTTTCTCCAAAGCCTTTAAGTTCTCTATTAAGCTTTAGCTTTTTATAGGCCGTATAAAAAGTTATTTTTTCATTTTCCTGTGTATTGTCAGCCGTCTCCAGTTTTACAGTGTTGTTGGAAGCAATGCAACAATCTAATGAGATGATCTGTTTGAGCAGCTGGTTTTAACCTCTGTGACATTTCTTGTTTGGGGTATGAGTCTCTGCTGTCACTTCAGTACATGGTGTAGATTTTTTTTTTTTTTACTTTTTGTCTTCTATTCACTCCACCTCTGAGGATTTTTTCCTTCCTTTGGGTCAGACCTATCAAGGAGGAGTTGTAACTAAACTACCATATGATAGATTTTCTATGGTTGAGTGTGAATTTTTCTCTTGTCTTCTGACATCTCTCTCTCACAACTGGGAGAGTGTGTGTGAGGTGTGAGCCAAAGAGGAATAAACTCTTCTCCCCCTTGAGAATAGAAGTCTCTTTGGCATCATTGGTTCAAGGTCATTTGTAGTTCTGTTTCTCCAGTGCGTGTGTTCCTTTTCTCTGCATTCCTCAGATACCTGATGCCTTGGAGGTGTTCTAAAGGGATCAGAGAAGTACATTTCAGTTCAGCAGGCAATGGAATCGAGGCAGTTGCCTGCAGGCTCCAGATCCCAGTGCTCATTTTTTGTTACCTGGAAGAAATGAGCAGGAAGCCACAGGAGACCGATGATCATCAGAAACTTTGTTCAAGTGATATCCAGACCGTGATGGAGTCTTGTGGGTCACCCGTTTGTTTTGGCAGTGCCAGCAGGGGTGGCTGAGCATAGCTCTGCTCTCTGCAGAAGTCCTGCAGCATTCCCTGGTATTTGTTGTTCATACAACACTCTGAAATTTGGGGCTTGAAGATGAAGCACTGTGTGTTGTGGTATCTAAGTGCAAAATGTCATTATAAGCAGGAGCTCCTCACAAAGAAGTGAGTTTAATAGGCTGTGGCACTTGTCACGACAGCTGTGCTTTTTGTGATGTCAGGCATTTTAGGATTTTTCCCTTATTTTTTGGTAACTATTGAGAGGCTTGGGACTGGCAATGGAAATAAATACTATCTCCAGGCTGCTCAAACGAGATCTGAACACTGGGCACTGAATCAATGTTCTGAACAACAATTGCCTGCTATTGTAATTCCAAGCAAAAGGAATAAAAGGGGTTTTGCCAGTATTTGAGCATATTATCATCCTGAAGGGAAGACAAACTGTTAGACCTGCCAGAGTCATTTTTTCTGTTTGTGTTTGCCAGCAGTGCAAAAGAGGAGAGAGTGGAGGAGAAAATGAAAAGAATGAAGAAAAGCTGACCTTAACTTTGTGACAGATGTTTAAAACTTTTCACTTTGGTCCAAATGAGGTTTCCTTCTCTGTCCATCATCCCATCTGTAATTTTGCAGTTGCTTATGGATGCACAGTTTGATATAAGTAGTGTAATAAGTCAAACAGCTGTATCTGAGTGGGAGGCAGTTGTGGCTGGATATTCCCTGTTCCTCAGAAAACACTGGCAAGGAATATTTGCTGCATATTTTTAGCAAGAATTCTCTGTAGAGCATTATCTCAAATGTCTCTCAGTGCACTGTGTGAGCAGTTATTGGGTGGTGAAATCTGTTCCATGTAGCTGGAACACACAGTGTATGTGGCTGAATCCAGAGGAGNTTTTGAAGCCCCACTTTTTGCTTTACACAGCATTTACCACTAGTCCATTGGATGTGAGGAGGATTAAATCAGCAGTTACATGAATAATAACACTAGTTAATAGCAATTGGGCAGCATTCATGCTTTTTGCTCTCAATTGTTAAGTAACTAAGAAGGCAGTTCAAGGTTTTGAAGGACTCCTCTTTGCCCCCAAGCACACCCAGAGGCCAGTTGTGCTCACTGGTTGTACTTGCATTGTTTCCTGGCCGTGTGCTGTGCCTGGAATAGCACACTGGTGGTGGCAACTTGAGTTCTGAGTGTGCAGTTAGGGATGACTGTCTGTGGCTGTTTCCTTGTTCAAGTATTTGCCCTAAGTTGTCTGACTTTAAATACAACGCTTTAATGACTCTACCACTTTCTTTTTGTTCCTAAGAGGACAACATTCAGCAGGTGCTCTTGATTTAGTGCATTATTTTGGTTGTTTCTATCTTTTGTCATCAAGCATGTTTCTAGGCTTGAAAGAATTACTTGGAGGCATTTGGCTAAAAACTCTGATTATTTAAATGCAGTAGTAGAGTTGCAAGGCATTTATTGCCAATGTCCTAAACCTTCTTTCCTACAGGATAGAGCTGTGTATTTTACTGTGTTGTATGGGATATCACAAAACTTACACCATTCTATCCCCCCCCACCAGTGACTTTCAAATACCTTTTTGGTCAGGAGAAGTGACATGGCACGAAATGCTAAGTTTTCTTCTAAAGTCATTGTTTGGTATTCCAACTCTCCTGTGAAGGTGATGAATAGTCCAACTCTCACAGCTTTTGCTGTGTTTGGTAAAGCTGGTTATCGGCCTCTAAATGTCACAGAACCACCATGTTGGCTATAATTATATGATGGCCCTGGGAGATGTAACCCTTTTTTTTTAATGTAAAGGTAAAAATTCTTGTCTTACAGAAGTGGCAAGGACTCAACATTGTCTTGAAAGGGTAATTTTAATGCTGTTGCTACTCTGTGGGAAGGATTTTAATGTCTAGGATGTCCTATCTCATACAGGAAATTCACTTTAAGAGTGACATTTTCTTTCCATATGCCCCTTACGAAAAATGAGGAAGGGACTGGAGGCAGAGGGATGCTCAGTATCCCAAAGGCCGTGGCTTTGCTGTTGTTCCATTGTCCTGTCAGGACTCCTGTGGCAGCAGGGTTTCCCCGCTGGTTTCTCCTCCCTGCTCTACAAACAGACCCAGGAGAACCAGACACAGTCGTGTGACAGTGTCACATCTGGCATGGGACAAACTTCTCTCTCTCTCGATGCCACAGTTCATCCTCTGCGGCAGAGAACTGACTCCCCTTCTGTGTGCTATTGTAAGGGTGCATTCATGGATGTTTCTAAAGCATTCAGGGCTGTGGCAGTGGAGCCTGTGCAGTGTGAAGTGACTCTTTCTGTTCTCTAGGGACTGTAATTTGTGTAGCAGATATGCTGTGATTCAGAAGTGAAAAGCAAGTCAGTAACAAATCCTTTGAGGTTTATGACCTAATAATTTCATTGCTAATAGTTGGACTAATTCTGCTGTGCCTTCATTATGATTTTTTTTTTAACTTGATTCATTTTTAAAACCTGGGAGAAACATTTAATTTTAGACGTTTCAGTTGACAAAGACATGCTGGTGCTAGATACGTATTTCAGATCATTGTCATTGTACTCTATTTTTAAATTGAAGCGCCAGCCAACTGAAAGAGCGCCCTGTGTCTATGCTGGGTGTTCTGCATCCGTGCTACAAAGCTGAATTCTTCCAAGCTTTAGCACAAGGCCAGCCAATTTACTCTTATATTTTTCCTGTTTAATGAAGGGAAATGTTCTAGCACCTTTTCATTATCACAGAACTAAAACTGGTCATGAAAACAATTCCCCTCCCTCCAGAGGCCTGTGCAGGCATTGGCCATTGTTAAGATGCTTGCCTATCAACAGCCACTCGAGAAAGAATTTTAAATGGTTTTGTGACGTCAAGGAGGCACAAGAAAACATAGTCTGGTGCCAAATTGCCTCCATCACTGAAAGCCTGCAGTAAGAAATAGATAACACAGAAATAAATCTTTTGTGCAGTAGCTATCTCATGATATGCTCTAGCGAGTCCAGTAAGTGAGCTTGTCTGGTATAGGAATAGCTGAAGAAGATGAACTTTCAGAGCCTCATTTTCTAATTTATGATTAATGAAAAGCCAGCCTAATCTGTCTGAGTTCCTGCTGTCTGGACACAATGTCTGCGGGGAGCTTGGACCTCGCAGAGGGAAACGCCCTGACTAAGTTTCAGCCTACAAAAGTGAACAGTTTAAGTATGGTGGACAAAAAACTGTATCTCTTGAACGAAAAGATGGACAAACTGTTGCATTTCCAAGAAGACCTGACAGGCAAACTGCAGCGAGTTGACAGAGGCGTTGCTGATGTAGGAAATGGCCTGAACAAGCTCGCAGTATCCCGAGCAGCTCCTGATGACACAGATGCAATGCAAAAGGGCCTGAAGGTCCCGGACAGCGCTGCCCAGGCTGACGTCCAGAGCATATGCTCAGAAGTGTTGAATTTGATGAAAGCTGCCCAGCTAGACGCCTCCAAGCATAAGGAGAGGCTGGCAAAGATAGAGAAAAGGGTTGATACCCTGGATAAAGTTATTACATTTGTGGGAGAAGTATTAAAAAATTCTAAAGTAGTGGATTTCATTCTCAAAGGCATTGTGCCCTGGAAGAAGGGGAGTCTGCTGGAAATCCCTGTTGAGGTTGGTTTAGTTTTACTGTTCTTCATATTTCACTTTATGACATAGAAGGGCTTTAGGCTCTCCTGTCAATCTCGTGCATGATGTTTAATTCAAGTTTTCCTTTCTGTATTGCTGGTACAGGTTACTGCTGGGACCTTTGAATTGCAAGGCTCTTAAGGCAGGGAGCAAGCTCAGAACAGTGTCTGAGGTTCCTGAAGGGTGCTGGGCAGTCCTGTAATGACTGAGAGAAGGAGATTCCTACCGTAAAGGAAAATTCAGCCTCTACCAGTGCTCGAAGCCCAGCAACGTCACCCAAATTAGTGACTGAATTGAGGCCCCAGTGAAAAGTATGAGTAACATACTAGAAGCTTTTTTTTTTTTTTTTTCAAAAGAGAAGCTTCTATTTCCTTGTCCATTCACAAATTCTGAATCCACACCAGTTCCTGAAACCTGTGCTGACTTATGGTTGTGTTACTGAGCAAATTTACATGTCCTTAGACATCTTAGTTGTCCTTAGCTACATTTTTGGGATGCAGCTGTGACTTCATCAACTCCATTGACCTTGTTCAGTCCTGAAATCAAGTAGTTCTTGTGTTTGCAAGTTCCCAGACATCAGTTCCTACGCATTTCTTAATTATTGAGGACAGTGAGGGAGGAACAGCAAGACCAATACTTAGTTGATATGGTATTTTAAATAGATTAACCTTGTTTTTTAAAAGTTACAGGCATCTGGAATTAGTTCTAGGTAATGGGAGTTTCCATTTTTCACTATGGCTTCTATCCCACCATGGGGATGAAAGGGAGGAAAACTGCAAGAGCTGGAATATGTTTATTGATTCCAAGAATCTGGTTGTATGTAGAGATGTGATTACAGTAAGGAGAATTTAGCTCAAATGGAAATGTCCATTTGTATCTTAATCCAAATATTTTTCACCAAAACAAAAATGTTTTCATGGGAAGGTACATCTAACTCTTTAGAAGAACAGGGCAGTGCTTGATGGCAGTGTAACTTTTCAGGCTTTCAGTGCTCTGCTGGTCTCCCCTTTTTAAGTGCCAGAGGCTAAAGTGAGCTGGCTGTTAGGAGACAGAAGAATTTGTAAAGTGCTTCCATTAGTGTTGAGAGCAATAAATCATGCATTAGTTATCAGCCTTAAATCTGGATAGAAATAAAGCTCATACTTCCAGTTCCAACTTCAGCTCTACAGGTTTTTGGAGAAGTGGGAAAGTCAGATATGTTTTGGGTAAAGCTGTGTTGTTACAGTCACTGCCTGCAGTCACTGCAAAATGCCTGGAGACAGATACTGTCCTTTGCTTGATTTTGTGGATAGGAAGATAGAGATTTGGAGGTGAAATGACCTGCTGATGACAACCTGGTGGACTGGGAGGGGGTGGAGGTCTGTGTCCCAGGCTCTAACCTGTGCCTTGGTTGGAGAACAGTCAGGGTGTAGTGGGTGAGCAGTTTTATGGCAAACTCCAGTTTTGCAATATGACCATCATAGTCCTCCTTTTTTGTTTCTGGTTCACGAGCACTTTTTGAAATTGGAGCATAAGGTCAGTTATAAGACCTTAAGATAAGTCTGTGCTTTGATCACAGGCTGCTGAGTGATATCTGAACTAGGCTGGAGTTAGTGAGGCTGGGTGTGTGTACGTGACCTGGCTGGGAAACGTGCAGCAAAGCACAGGTGAACCTCAGAACAAATTACCTTGTGCTGAGCCGTGTGCTAACTTGGGTCCGGTTTTTGCAGCCTGCTGTGTGATAGCAGCACAGACATGGCCAAAGAGCTCCACAGTTGCAGGGGAGCAGAGAAAAAGAACTTGCTGCCTGCTCGTTCCTGTTGTCCAGCCTTTGCTGTTTGTGACAGGGCACTGCTTATCACGGGCTGGCTCGGGATGGGCTGGGAGCGGGGAGGCCGTGTTTGCATTTCTGGGTGAAGCTGTTTGTTGACAGCATTCCAGGGATGCCGTGGGAATGCTTATGGAAGAAGTTTTGTGGGGTTGGAGTCAACAAAAGACTATGAATTGAGCTTCTTATGTTCCAAACCTCTAACTTCTTACTTAAAAACCAGAGAAAAATGCACTGGCATTAAACTGTCACTTACCCAAGGCTTTCTTTGCATGTAGGATTGTGCAAGAATAATGTTCACCCTGGTCATTGTTGCAGGTTTTCTTAGAGCTGTAATTAAAAGGGTAATGATTTTTTCCTACTTTTACTCTTTGGGTGTTTCGGGTTTTTTTGGGAAGGGGGAGGTGGGGAGGCTCTCTAGGGTTGGTGCATGAAATCCTTTACTGCTTTTACTAATAGGTGAAGGGCTGATGTGCAGCTGTCTTGTAATCAGCTACCTGCAGAAATACTTTACATGGTGCTTATTTGCTTGTACAAATAAGGATAGGAGGCTGCTCATCACTAGATTTTTAACTATATGCCAACCACAGGAAAAATTATGCCTTTTCCTAATTTTCTGTAATGCTTTTTGCTAAATAGTATTCAGTAGTAATTTGATTTCACATGTGTTGCTGTGTGAAGTCTTTAGTGGTCCTATTACAAAATATCCCTCCTCTCGTACTAATTGGGGGAAAAACACTGCTTAAAAATAAAAATCTGCTTCTGTTTTTAATCATTCTAAAGGTGACATGTGAAATGTCAAGTACATACACAAGAGTTGCCATAAAGCTAGAGGCTCTTTTTTGGTATCACCTCTATCAGGTCAAATAATGAATTTTTACATACCTTGAGACAAATACGTTTTGACAAATACATTCAGAAACATAGTTTTTGTTCTGTCACCAGCCAAAAAGCAACAGAAATACAGTGTCATTTCTTTTTCTACTGTGTCATGTTTCACATGTCATACTTGTTAATCAATAGGAGTAAAGATGACAGGAGGCAAAAACTACGACAGTGAAAATTTTGGAAAGCAGTGAGCTGATGTATTAATCTGTGTTATGTTGTTTTAAAAGGATGCCTGCCTGCAAAGGCAGGGAGAGATGGGAAGAAGGAGGTGAACACAGCAGTGACTAATGATTCAGGAGTTAAGAGGTGTAACTGTCCATTTTACAGAGTCTGAATGCCTACGTAGTTGGAGGAACCTAGTGGCAAATAGACACTCTTGGCTGTAACTGTTATTTCTGTGTTCCCCTGTCATTTTTAGGCCAAAGATAAGTCTGAGGAGAGTGGTGCAAAACCTAAGCATGTGCTTAGTAACAGAGGAACCCAGACTGAAAGCAAGAAGCCCCTGGAAGGTATGTATCACTCCAGGCATGCTACAAGCTTTGACTCTAGAATGTGCAGCAGACAAACTGGAAATTAATAGCCTGCTATTTCCCACTACCTGAATTACTCAAATGTAACTGAGTAACTTTGCCCCTCAGTACTGGGAAAATAGAGTTGTTCTCACTGCCTTCACAAGATGATTTATCCCCAGGATCAAGCACCAGAAAAAGCTAGAAGATACAGAAATTAAAAGGAGCACCTTTGTTTAGCTGAAGAGGTGGGGTTTTTTGAGTTGGGTTTCAGTGAGCTGAATTCAGAGAGCAGAGCTTGTTTGGAGATACTGTGAAGATAGTGGCCATATCACATAGCAAACCTAATAAGTTCTTTTCCATTAATACATCTGAAGCAGCCCTTCCTCTTCCCCCTCTCTGAAAAAGGGACGTGTTGACACTGGGAATATCTTTTTTTGATCAGCAAGTTTCATTGGCATGTCAGGGCCAGATTCCTATTTAGGGTGCATCTGTCAGGGCATTGCCCTGTTGCATCCATTGTTAATGCCGGTGGAGTTGCAACAGGGGTGAATGGGATGTTGAGCAGGCCCTGTCATGCTGTTGTCTTCACAAATTGTCCGTGAATCCTTTGCGTTATTGGCAATCCCCTTTTTAGCTTCATTGCTTTGGAAGTGACAAAAACAAAGCAAATGGTCACAATTCTGACTCAAAAGCTACACCGAGTTGTTAGCAAACCTTGGTTGCTGGTGATCTGGGCATGCTAAATGTTAATAATCACAGCCATTGTCATGGGAAGGCAAGGAAGAACCTTTTAGTCCTTTTGTGGAAACTGCAAGTGGGCACTGTCTCACGCCTCAGTGTCCCTTGGAGTCTTGCTGGGTGTGTCTGTACCCCTCTAAAAGGGTGGAAGGTGTATTGGGATCAGGAGGGTCCTGCAGGATCTGCAGTGCCTTAACTACCTGTTATATTTGGAGTGATTTCAGATTTTAGATACAAGGAGCTTGAGCCTTGCAGGTTTTTTGTTTGCTTTAGGGAATCCAAGTTCAATCCGTGGCCCTGCTGGAAAGCCACCAGAGCAGGTAAATCTCTGGTTTTTAAGCCATGAGCATTAGTAGCATCTTGAGCCTGATGGTATAAGGATTTTAAACCTTTCGGAGGGTTTCTAGCTATCTTTTCAGGTGTACGTCTGTAGGTTATTTTGAGAGGTGTGTTGCTTTATTCCTTCTCTGTTTTGCCATCACTTTTGCTAAGGATAGTTTAGTAATGGATTATTTTATTCAGAGACAAAAAGCGTGAAAAAGCTGGATGAAAACAAGGGAGCATGTGAGAAGGTGAACTCTTCTAGTGCTGCAGCCCACAAAGCTGACTCCAAACCCCAGCTTAAAGAGAGGACAGCACAGCAGCAAGGGGCAGAAGGTGCTGGCAACACACAGAGCTCTAAGAGCTGTGCACAGCAAAAGGACGTCGGTGTCAAAGCTTTGAATCAACACAATGGTCTTCCCTTCGTACATCAAGATCATGCAGGCAACCAAAATGCTCCTGCTAAAGCACAGAACGTGGACGGAGCCCCACGCCTTGATGAGTGCCACAGGCAGCTTGTTCATCAGAAACCTGGGAAGAATGAAAACAAACCTCCAGCACCGAGTGCGGCATCCCGGGAAGCTGTGCCCTCCACATCCCGGGCTATATCTGACACGGGGTGTGAAGTGACACATACCAGGTGATGGCCTTGTTGGTGGCTTTCTGTGTGATCTGAAACCTTTTCATGTGTTAGAAGGGAAAGGAGGAAAGCCAGGCCATTAAAGGAGGCAGCTCCTGCGTGAGGGTTTGGGAGTGGGGAGGCCTTACAAGGGTTAAGGCAGAAGGCTCAGGGGGCCCTGTGTAAAGTTCTGTGCAGCCCTGGAGTCGGATGGGAGGGAGGGGTTTGAGGTGTCAGCATTTCTGTGTACTGACATAGAAAGGTGACCACCACAGAGGAGCTCAAGTAGTTATAAACCACTCACTCCCTCCCAGCTCCTTTGTTGCTATAACCATGGGGGTGAAAGGAATCTGAGATATTTATTAGTATATGACAAAACCAAAGAACTTGTGTTTGTTGTCCTCGGTGTTTTCAATGTCTTGGTCACCTAAAGACTGTTCATTTATTCATCTCTATCAGGCTAATATTTTCCTCATATAGGTGTTTCATAGTCTATTTTCCTTTGAATTATTTATCTGGGATTTTATTTTAATCCCATTTATTTAAAATTTTAAAAACCCACACAACAGAAAACAACAAAACCCCACAGCCAAAAGACCCCTACCAACTAAACCCCAACAAGTGAAACTTTTGTGGCAGATTTTAACTGTCAGTGCCTTCTCTGTCTGGGTGGGTGGCTATAAAGTGGTTTGTATGTGTGTGGGGGGGTGATAGACGCACTCATCCATCCACACCTACGTGTGTGTGTGTATGACGTTGGGTGGGGAATTTCCCCATTGTTCATGTGCACAAATTTGGTGTCTGAGCCCCAGATTTTGGCTTGGGGATGAGGGAGGCCAGCAGGTAACTGGATGGCAGAAGCTGGAGTAAACCCCAGGGGCAGCTGCAGCCGTCCTGCCCAGGGCACTGTCATGGTTTGGAGTGTGAAGTCACATGAGGGCGGTAAACGCCTCTCTAAAATGGATGCAACTTCTAATGAGGTTTGTGAGCCCACACAGAGGCGTCAAAGGAACATTGTGTTCCCCAGCTTGGAGAAATGCCCGAGAGTCCCACTGAGTTCAGGCTTGTCTAGATAGCAGAGGAAGTGTTTGCTCAGAGGTGGGTTCAGCTGCTCTCATAACTCACACCAGAGCAGCTTAGATCCACAGCACAGCACCAGGGTGTTAAAGGTGCAGAAAATGAGACATTTCAGACTCTTGTTTTACGAAAGCAGAAACCTTTTCTTTTATAACATCTTTTGTAATGAGGTTGCTCCACCGAAAGAGGCAATAACCTTTGTGACAATGAGATACATTCTCTCCCAGACATCAGAAACTGTCTTCATTTGCCATTGTATAAAGTCTACTTTACAACTTCACAAGTTTCAGTTCAGCCTCGGTAAAATCAGACTGCTCATGACAGTTGGAGCAGTAACTGTTGACTCAAACATTACCACACGAATGCCTTTGATGGAGTTAGGAGCGCAGAGAATTGGTTCTAACCTGTATTCTTTTTAGGCAACACAAGAGGGGAAAAAAATCATTAAACTTTTCCAATAGTTAAAATGCCAAGGCAAATCATATTGATAGAGTGAGAAAGTTTATCAAAGTTAGATTTTTAAGAGAAAGCTATGGAAAGAATGCTATCCCATCAGAAGACCCAAACACAGATGGCTGAGTGTGCAGGTCAGCCAGCTGGAAGAGGATGCAAACCATCAGATTTGTAGAGCCATATGAGCAGCCAGCTATTTGGATAATCAGCCTGTAATTTGTGAAGGCAATGACTATCCTCTCTCTGCCCAGATGAGTGGTGTTTTATTAGACCAGCTGTAATAATTGCAAAAAGTGGGTAAGCTTTCAAATGTGGGATTAACTCTTTGCAGGGTGAGACATTTTGTTCAGCAGACGGGCAGACATGTAGAGAGATGAGGACAAGAAGAATCAGCATGCTTTTTGGTGCTCTCCCCTTAGTGTTTGTGAATCTTTCCCAGCGAGATTGGTACAGTTAGGTTTTATCAATACTGTAGAAATTTATAGGTTTGGAAACTTACAGATTTTTCTTCCCCCACAAAGTCACAAAAACCAGGCTGGCCACCGGCATCAATATCAAATCTCTCCTGTTTGCTTTGCAGGATATCCATCAGTGTACATATGACTGACATGAAAGAAAAGATTGAGATGGCCAAGGAGGGAAACGTAAGTGACAACAGAGGAAAAAGTCCCAAAGTGAAATCCACACCAGCAGACTTGAAAGGAGTCAAACAGCTGCCTGACAAATTAAAACTTCAACAGAGTCCTAAAAACATCAGCTCCGAGCCAAATTCAGAAGTTAAAGGGGACAGTAAGCAAAATGAACTTGTGCCTCAAAGAGGGAAGCAACAGCCATTCCTGAGCAAGCCCAAGCCAGGTAAAAAGGCTGAAGAGAAATCAGAATTAAAATGCGAGCCCATAACCTCACAGAATACCTCTGCAAAGGAGCCTGTGAAAGGTGCAGGGGTAGGAGTGAAAATCCATCAAGAAACAGCAAAAGCAGAAGAGTCCTCAACAGATAGCAAGTCTGAGAGGAGAGGGTCCGAGCCTGCGTCTCCGGGGGGAAGCGGGCACGATGCTCGGCAGTGCACAGGAGAGGCGCCGGGGAAGACCAAGGCTCTGGAAGCTGGCAGAGCTCTGCCCACTCAGGGAGAAATCATCGGTGAGTTGTTCACAGTTACTCTTGAAACTTGTACACTGAGGATTTTGTGCTATTCCTGCCTGTTGTATAGACAATAAGAGCAGGAGCAGTGCTCAGTAGAACACCCGTGTCTTACACTTCAAGAGTGTTTTGCCTTGGGTGCCTTTGACTATGTGAATAACAATATACAGATTCTTTTAATAGTAACTTTCCTTGTAAAATGTGTTTTGGGAAAAAAAAATCATTTAAAATAAAATAGGGTGAAGTGTATGTGTGATCAGAAGATGAGAATTTTGAAATTTGAATTTTTGAATTTTGAAAAAAACTATTTTCTTTTGATGAAGCATTTTTTCCTTCAGATAGAGTGTACACTTTAGCAACTATGGACTGGAGATCCAGAGCACAGAAAAGTACTTAGGAAATGTTTCTTGCTGTGGCCTGTTGTGTTATTGGCCATGGATCTCTTGGTTCCTGAGGGAACACTTGGTTGCAGTGTCTCAGGGAGTGCTCTCTCCTGGCAGCACATATGTGTGTATGTTCCAGAATGTACAGACATGGGCAGGTGTTCTTTCTGCTCTGTTGTTCTGAGCAGTGGCTGGAGGTGAGTTGAATACATGTTAATTTGCAGCCTGAGATACCTGGAGATTAGTTATGAAATTGCTTTCAATGGGGGACATAAAAAAAATGGTTTAATGAAGCTTTATCCTAGAAAACCTTGGACATTAAGTGATCACAGTTAACTAATTTAGCTTACCACAAACTGACTAAACTTAATAGTTGTAATGCCAATAATCACAGCTTTAATTTGGAAATTGTCTGGAAAATTCTTGCTGCTAAGAGGAACCTCATGATTTTATCAATCACTGTCCTCATTCCTCAGTGCTGTGTATTTTTGCTGGTTTTTCTGGCTGCCATGTAACAATTAAAAGATGGTCAAGTGTCATTTTTTTCAAACTTTCAGATAATTTTTTCCGGTGACCCTTTCTGTTAATGCATAAACTAAGATGTTGGTCTCCTAAAGGTGTCCAGGGGGTTTACTGTGTTAAGAAAAGAGAGGAGATTCAGGAGGCGGGATCCTGATCTCAGTTCTGGCACTTTATACCTCATCTGTAAAAGGGAATTATCAGTGAAAGCCCCTCACATGCAGTGGGGTGAAATCCGTGGTGTGAGGAGGTGCCAAGGGCAGTGATGTGTGCAGAGATGGCAGTGACCAGCCTGTCCCCTCTGCAGATGACAGCCCCTCTCCTCCGGCCCCTTTCGAGCACCGCATCGTGAGCGTCAGGCAAGCAGAGGTGACCGCGTGCTACTCCGTGTGTCGTCACGAGGTCCTGGGGGGGTAAGTGTCGCTGTCCCCACGCTGTGCTGCTGCTGGGGAAGCGCAGGGAGCTGCAGAGCTCTGCAGCTGGCCCCAGGGTGTGCGTGTGGGAGGCACAGACAGGCTCCCTGCAGCTAGAGGGAGCGGGTTCATCCTGGAGCTCTTCGGGCCATCACAGCTGCTGCTACATCAAGGGTGTCCCTTAGATGGCTGGTTTTTGCCCCAGCCCCATTTTCAGATGCCTGACTGCCACCTTGGATGACTGTTTTTTTCATTTGTTATAATAATCCTGGCCTCAGTGTTGTGAGAAAAACCTGTACCCTTAAGGCAGACAGATTCAGAGCATTTGATATCAACAAAGCCCATTAGGTCAAGCAGCTTCCAAAATCTTTTTTCCTGTGCTGAGCTGCACATTAAAGAAAACTGAGGAAGAGTTACAATTATTTTGACCTTATGTTTAGTTTTCACTCATAGGAAGTCTGCAGCTGCTTCAGCTTTTGTATTCTGGTATCCTTACTTACGTGACAAGAAGGCTTGATTTACACATTGATCCATGTACAAATATGGCTTAATAAGTATAAGCAATGTGATGCAACAGCAGGGAAGATGGTGTTTAGAAATCATCCCAAGGGGCATTAACGTATCTGCGTGACATGGGGGAGAATTTACAGCATGCCAGAAATGCAGTCTGTGGAGTGGCTACAGTTACTGGTCTTATGGTCATTTAAAAAGTTCTGAGATCAGGACAGAAACATCCTTGTTAATATACCCACTAACACATCCCTGAAGGACAGCAAGGGGGTACAGTTACAGAAGGGAGCCAGAGCACGGCCAGGCCATCATACCTCAGCAGGACCAACGGGGCTTAATATTTTAATGTAAGCACTGAACAACTGGCTGGAAAGATAAAACTAATCCTTCGTAAGCTGAGAGAAAGAGGAGCTCCATGCTGCTGGCCACCCGACTCCGTTCACTTTGTACTGGGCTATTTTTGCTCGTGGTAAGAATAGTCGTAGGAGAGGTTTCTGTGCTGAGCTCTGCTGAGCTGCTTTCCCATCTTTTCCTCGGCACCCACAGGGGGCGTTTTGGGCAAGTCCACAAGTGCACGGAAATATCGACGGGGCTCAACCTGGCAGCCAAAATCATAAAAGTGAAAGGAGCCAAGGAGAAGGTAACCACGCTGCTGGGAGCCCTGCCCCTGCCCTCCCTGCCACACCCAACGCCCCTGCCCCAGGCTGCCCCATGAGGGGCAGCTCGTCCTTGGGTACCACCAAGTACTGCAAACTCTTGGGCTTGGTGTGACTCTTCATCATCTCCTGTATTCATGATGAAACCTCAATCCCCATGAGATCTGTGATGTAGCTGTTGTTGGACTTTACAAATAATTCTGTTTGGTATGTTGAAATTTATGGAGCGTATTTTGCTCATTTTTTGTCACTTTGTTATTTTTTTCAGGAGGAAGTAAAAAATGAAATTAACATCATGAACCAGTTAAATCACGTGAATCTAATCCAGCTTTATGATGCTTTTGAAGCCAAAAATAGTATCACATTGATCATGGAATAGTAAGTTTAAATGATCTTGGGAATTGTCAGATGTTTGGGTTTTCTCAGGTCACTAAAGGAAATAGAGAATGATAATTCTGAGCTGTGAAGAAGTGAGTGGTTTCCCAGCCTGAGAGAGAGTTGATCTCACTTTCAGAAGGAAAAAACCAATGTTTTAAAGGTAACTTCTTCAGGTTAAAAGCTTGTCAGAGCTCTGATTACTTTTCTTTTAACTTCCATGCCTAATTGTCATGTCAAGTTCAGTTGTCATCTCATGTAAAACAGCTTTCAGTTTGAGAAGTTCCATTTAGTAAATTTTGTAGGTTGAAGACCTATTTTCCCATGACTGATAAGAGGAGCAAATAACAGGTACTTTAGTACTCCCTGTAGGTTCTCCAGGTCCCATAGGATCACCAGATCATGTGGGTTTGGGTTTGACATGTATCCCCCCAAATATTAGTGACAACTTCCCCATTTTTGAATTTAGATTGATACTTAATTTCAAGAGAAATAAGTCTCTGGAAGTCATTGAGGCTGCTGATACACTTCATACTGGATTTGTTAGGACCCTCAATTACAGAGCCTAATTCTCAACTTGGAAATAAATTGGGCTAATGCAAGATTTTAGGGTTTTTAATGCTTTTCTGTGTCAAAATTTTAGTCTTGATGGTGGGGAATTATTTGACCGGATCACAGATGAGAACTACCATCTGACTGAGCTGGATGCCATCCTGTTCACCAAACAGATTTGTGAAGGAGTCCACTACTTGCACCAGCATTACATTCTTCACTTAGATCTGAAGGTCAGTTGTTCGTGCTCTCTGTGCTTTAGTGGTGCTGATTTAGGCACCACAGAGTCTCTAATTACTGAGGAGTAATTTCTCATTTCATGGACTCACGTCATAAAGGAAATAGACTTAATAGCTACAAAGAATGGAGCTCTAGAGATTCATTACTTTTTTCCGATGTCTATTCAGTAGCTGGCTTGGAATAGTGAAATGATCAGGGTTCTGGGCTTTTGCCTTTCTTAAATCAGAAGCTTTTCATTCTCTGTAGCAGTAAACAATCCCCTTTTGTCATCAATGACAAAAAACCCCACCCAAAGTCTCCTTGGCTAGAAGTGCCCACAGTCTTCCCTCCATTTCCCCTACCCCTTTGTAACCGTGTTCAAATACCTGTTCAGTCATCTTCTATAGTTTGTGCTTTTTACTGCCTGGAACCAATCTGCAGCAAAATTGCAATGTTTTCCTAATGGTCCCTTAATAACTGATATTTTTAAACAGAAATAAGGACTGGGTTTTTTTCCTGCTTGTTTACACAGCACCTCACACAAATGATATTAGACCAGGCTGGCTCATAGACAGTTCTGCAGTTTTAATACGTTTGGACCCCATCACCCCCCCATCCCCACCTTGAAAAATATTCTTATTGGGAAAAAAAAAAATTGGGGGCAATTGATCTGGTTTTTGTGGCTTTTTATGGAGGGACTTTTATACTATCTATCTTTTGCTAGATCTCTCTCTCAAACAATTAACTCAAAATACCCTCTTCTCTTTTTGTAGCCTGAAAACATACTATGTGTAAATCACACAGGGAACCAGATTAAAATCATTGACTTCGGATTAGCAAGGAGGTAAGAAAGCTGAGTTGAGAATTTTTTCTAAAAAACAAACTCAAATCAAACTCACAAACCTCTGACATGTTTCTGGTAGTTCTTTGGTGGGGGGTTGTGTTTTGATAGCTGAGTGAGCTAAGCATTATGCTTTTGCAGGCATGAGTCTTCTGCTGTGTGCATTAATTATCTAATTACTTTTTCAAATAACATTTCTCTTGGATAAAGCTATACTAATGTTCTAATTATCTCAGAATTATTCCCCATGTAGAGCTTTTACTCTAGGGACTCCATGAAGGCTCCCAGAGATTTCTTGACTGCAGGGTTTTGTGGTGCAGGTTCTAATTGCAGAAATTATCTGCTAAACTCTCTAAGTAGCTAAGTTGATTGAAGGAAAAAAAAAGAAAAAAATCCCCATGTTTGAGCCATCCCATGTGAAACAGGAAACTCTCAGAAAAATAGGGACTTTTCTCCATTCTTTTATTTTGCTTGCATGAATTTGTTAAAGAAAAGCTGTGAGAGCATGTGTCAATGGCCCTAGAATAAAAGGGAATTATTTTTGTTACTATGACAGTAAGAATAATAACGTTTCTCTATTTATTTTCTAAACCCTCTGAGGTTTTTCTTATGCTAAAAGCTGGTACATTCATGCATATATATATTTATGTGTTTGTATATAAGTATCTGTTCAAGGACTTTGTTTCCATAAAATACTTCTGAAAGAAAAAAAAAATATTCATTGAGTTTGGGGTTTTGTTTGTTTGTTTTTTAAATTGGGAGGGTAAAGATACAAACTTCTACTGACACAGTTTTGTGAACAAGATCCTCCAGGAGAAAGAGATTTAAAAGCAGTGCTTTAGTGGCTTGTTCTGCCTGAACACAGATGTCACTCCAGCTGCCACCAGTGTCAATTGTTACTGGTTCAGCTTCGTAACCTTTCCCTGTTAAGCAACAGAACAAAGTCATTTCCCCCTCTTTGGGTCACTGTAATCCTCTTCAGTCCCACCTTAGTAGCTATATTGTGTTCATATCTGTGATGCAGATGTCTACCCTGAGCTGTAGCTGGGTACATCCCACTCAACAAATGCTCTTAAAATCTTGTATAATCAAAGCTGCTTTGTTTGTTTTATGTTTTGTGGATTTTGGACAACATCTGCTGGAAAGCATCCTGTGGTGCCTGGCGGAGAGTAAAGCTGCTGCCACTCTTTGAGGGAGCCCTGTGCAGGCTTTAGTGTCCTTGTTCTTCCTCCTGGCTCTGCTCCGCTGCCACGCTCCCAAAAGCCTTGCCTTGCTCTTCCCTTGGTGAGATGAGCTCCCCAGCTCCTCACTCGGGGCTCTTTTCCCGGTACAGGTACAAACCCTGTGAGAAGCTGAAGGTGAATTTCGGGACTCCGGAGTTCCTGGCTCCCGAAGTGGTGAACTACGACTTCGTTTCCTTCCCCACGGACATGTGGAGCGTGGGTGTCATCACGTACATGCTGTGAGTGGCCCTGCCCGGGGTCGTGTGGTGGCTCCGAGGGCCCCGCAGGGCAGGAGTGCAGCAGCCACTGAGCCCATCTGGCTCTGACTCCTCCTCATTAATTCTGTTCAACCCCCCAGCTTTTCATGCAGAGGCACCTTGCTGTGTGTCCAGAGTGTCTAAACAACAAGTGATCCTTTTGATAAATATGTAAATGTTCTTCTCCCTTATCATCTTATTTATCGAAGTAAAATGGGTGAGGTCTTTTTTTTTTTTACTCCGAAAAGTTGCCCATAATATGTGAGAATTTAAATTTTGATTGTGTTTTTGAGGACTTGAATTAATTTTTAAATTTGTAATCTGATCATTTTTTGATCTTAGACTTGGTGTGCATGTGCACAGGAGAATTAATATTATCTGTGTTAGCCCATGGGTCTAAGAAATGACCTGTCATGAACAGGGCTAAAACTTCTCTCTGATATCTGGATGGCAACCATGGACAGCTTGCCTGTCCAAAATCTCTACCTTTTGACAAGCTTGTTTTGCATCCCAGAATCTTTCACAGATGTTTTCTGTGCACTGGATAAATTTTTGGTTTAAATTTGTATGTTAGCCAAAACCCAACTGAATGAAGTAATAGATGATGGAAGCAATAAATCTGGGTTTAGAGACTAATTGTAAAAAGTAATCTATTGTTCAGAATTCTGTTTAATTCAAGCCACATAGGGATATGGGCCTCGATTTGGGAAAGCTCTTGAGTCCCTCTAGCTTTCCTAGCTGGGAAAGCACTGAAGGATGTCCCTAAATCCTCACTGAATCCATTCCTTGGGGATCTATTTACAGTGCTCCCTGACCTGAGTGAACTGCTAGGGGGTAACACTAAATTACAACACTTTATTGCCCAAACTGCTGCCTTATCATGGCAGGGACCAAGAAGTGGAACCCTCACAACTGAGAGCCTTTTCCCTCCGTAAGATAACAGTAATTATAAAGCAGAGGATTCATAGAAGGAAAAACACGCCTTGCATACGATAACTGCTCTTCTCCCCTCCCCTCCTTTCTTTTTCTAAGGCTTAGTGGCCTGTCCCCATTCCTGGGAGAGACTGATGCAGAGACAATGAATTATGTAGTCAATTGCAGCTGGGATTTTGATGCAGAAGCATTTGAACAGCTCTCGGAGGAAGCCAAAGACTTTATTTCCAGACTACTTGTGAAGGAGAAAAGGTACCTCTGTGTCTGATTGTGGGGACAGTAGCACCAAGGATATTAAATTCTCACCAGCCAGTTGTTTGGATTGCAGCCAACAATGAGAACTTACTATGTGGTGGTTTTGTGTGCTGTCTCTAGGCTTGCTGGGCAGTTCCTCAGTGATTGAGAAGCCCCTGTTTTAAAGGAAAGTGTCTGTGTACCCTGACTGAGGAAAACTGCTTTTCACAGTAGCATCAATACAGGCAGAGCACAGGGAATCTGGAAGGATTTGCAGTATAGGAATCCATCTCTAAAGCTTTTGCTTCTCTGAGCAAAAACTATTTCTATTGTTGGTTCGGACTCTCACAAGCCTTGACACAAATTGCAAAAATGCCTCTTGAATGCCATGGAGGATAAATGGAAGCTGCAGCTGTGAAAATGTGCATTGTTCTTTTCCAGAGTGGTCTACAGGCTTTTGGGAGATATTAGGGAGTGTTTGGGACTTAACTCTGCATGTGGCTTCTCATTCTTGGCTCCACTGAGATAAAAAGTGATTGCACATATGAAACAAAGCAGAGAATGAGGATGATATTGATGTCAGACCATGGCTGGGGGCTTGGCTGGGTAGAGAAATTTTTCTCTTGCTGAGTAGTGATACAAAACTAATCAAACCAGGAAATGATGCATACAGTAAAACAGATTGTGTGTTTGAGGGGAATTCAAAGGAGTGCTTAGAATATTAACAACTTTCTGATCATTACCTAAATCAGACACATCAGTTCCAGTACTAATTACATTTTGAACAATAGCTTCCTATGAAAAGCAAAGAATAAACTGAAGTTTAGCATATTGCCAGCAGGAGAGATCTAAGGATTTTTTTCCCAGACTGTGAAGATGATTTGCTCTGGAGTAAAACTTTGCTTTGGAGTCTTCAGTTTTTCTGTGCAATGGGATTAGGGTCTCCAGAGGGACACTCTGCAAAGTCTGGTTAGAAGCTGTGAATGAAATGGGTATGTAAGAACAGTGTTGTCAGTGAGTTGCAGATTAGTTGAGTGATTAGTTGGCCCAGTTGTTCACAAGGTGTGGCAGCCCCTGCTCTCCTGCAGACCAGGCACCTTTGCCCTGCTGGGACAGTGGGTCTGGCCTTGTGCAAGATCTGCAGCCCCCTTCCCTGACTGCTGAAATTGGGGTGAGCAGGCAGGAGTTGTCTTTTCATCTTCTCAGTGACAGCTCAGGCAGAGCTCAGGAGGTGGCGTAGGCTTTTGATTTGAAAAAAGGCTTTTTTCTCAACACCTCCACCTCAGGATTTCTTCTATTACCATATATTTCTCAGAGCTTTTAGGATAGGCTGTGGTGTTTTGGCCCACTGTTGGATGTCAGGATATGAAGTATGCTTAGCTTGATACAAGTTTAGGGTGAATAGACAATTGTGCTTTTTAAATATGAGGCACAGAATGAGCCTGTGCTGTCAGGACAGACAGGTAACACCACAAATGTTATTCTTCTGTTAGCAAAGCTCTGAATTTGCATCATAAAATGATACATTACCTCATGAACTTAACCACAGCTCAACCAAGCCACTGCAGGGCCACCAGCAGTCCTGCATCCCACTCACCCCTCCTGCTGGAGAGTGCAGGAGGCCATTAGGATCCCATGCCCGGGGATGCACAGCATTTTCACTGGTGTTCGTTCATCTGAGGCAGTTTCTCTATCACTCATAAAGAGGAGCACAGGGCACTGAGGAGATGAGCAGAAGGGGGCTGGGTTTTCACGGCAGATCCCTCCCCTGCAGCTGCCGGATGAGCGCCACGCAGTGTCTGAAGCACGAGTGGCTCAACAACCTCCCTGCCAAGGCCCAGAAGTCCAAGCTCCGCCTGAAGTCCCAGCTGCTGCTGCAGAGGTACCTGGCCCACAGGAAATGGAAGGTAAATTCACAAAGGCTGGCAAATCTGCTTCCACGGGGAGCATCAGCACAACACAGAGCCATTCCCTCCCCTTGTGTGTGGGCTCACTGGAGCCCACAGGCTTCTTGATTGTAAATATCAGTTGTGAAGTCTATTTGTACCTGTAAATTAAGTGTTTTGTCCTGCAGAAGGATATTGCTTCTGTTTCTAGCAAGTTTGGTTTCAATTTTCACTCTTTCTGATTGGTGTTTAGAAGTCTTTTACATCTTTCTTTCTACACCTTCAGAGGCTTCAGAAGCTGCTTTATATTAAATGTTTATTCTCTTTGTACTTTTTCCATTGGTAACAGTTGCATTGATCTGTTGTCACTATGGAGTAGGGATACAATTTTAGCCAGTTTGTGCCTCCCACTGCAGAATAGAGGTGTGGGAGAGAGAAAAAAATTAGGCTTAAACCCATCCAAAGAACTCTTAAGGATCTTTCTGATAAGTCCAGGCTCCTTCTGAACTAAGTTTTTATGAAGTGATAGGTAATAATTTGCGTTTGAGTCTCTATTTGATTGTAGATAATTGATCCTGAAAGGTGAACACAGTGATCTTGTTAGAAAGAAGTCTGTGGAATTGTGAGGCAAACTCAGTGAGGACCATTTCCCTCTCTTCTGTCACTGGGGAGTTGCATTTCCTTGCCAAGGAGTTAAACCAGAGGCTTACACTTTATTCAGTCCTGCACTGCAAGTGCTTGGTGGCAAACTTCTACATAATCTAAAGACCTATCACTGTACAATTCATAATAACACTGAAGAACCTCACAGCCCCAGCTGCTGTGCAGGAACCACTGCAACCCACACAAGCTGGGGGTCACTAGAGGGAAATGGATTTACCAGGAAGAAAAATCCCTGTCAGCTGCAGAAAAGTTCCTTTGCGTCGGTTGCGCTCATGCTTGGACTGTTCTCTTCTGTTCACAGAAACACTTCTATGTGGTGGCTGCTGCTAACAGGCTGAAGAGATTTCAGAGTATGTCTGTCAAGCTTGCCTGAGCTTGTGTGAAACCTCCACCACTCTTGGAGATGGACATGAAGCCGTGGAAGGAGGACTCGGTGTCTCCAGTAATTTCTATCCCTGTTTTATAACATAAGGTTTTGGGACTGTCTTCCTCAATTATTTTGTGTGTTAGTGCTACGGTTCCAGAAGTGCCTTAGGGAAGAGGCACAAGATTTCTAAAAGCAGAAGCTACTTTGTTTGTTTTTACAAGTTTTTAGTTGTTCTATATAGCGGAGGAAAAACGTGGCTGTTACTGGGGCTGACTTCTCGCTGAAGGCTTTGATTCTGCAGAGTATTTTTGGTGTGTTTATAGCAGAAAACCCCTGGCAGTTTTCTGGTGTCTCACACCAAGCACGGGATCTCTAAAGACTTTCTTCCTGACTGATGTATGTATGTTACCAGCTTTAGAGAATTGCCACAACAGTGGCACAACTTGTCCCTCCAGTGTTACTTAAAACAAAAGATACAGACATTGTTTTCTTCTGTATTTCTTTCAAAAAGGTAATTTCCCTACAACATGAAGATGCTTCAGTGCAACTCCAGCTTGGATGGTTTTGGTTTGTTGTTTTGGTTTTTTTTATTATTCTACTCTCTCATTTAAAAAATAGTCACTGCATAGGAAGGAACTATGAGGAATCCTGGTTTGAAGCAAATTAAGTTGGTCCATTGCTGCTATTTCTTATGGCAAGTTGAATTGAGCTGAACTGATTGAACTTCTGGACGGAGATATGTGAAACTGCCATGAATACAAATCACCTAATGACTGTTGGGTCTATGCAAAAAGACCTCATGTTGTAGAGAAAAGGAGATTCCCAGAGATTTTATATTTTTAAAACTTGTAAGTGCTTTTCATTGTCTGTGACTGCAGCACTTAATTGCTAAGTTTTAGTTTGAGGATTTGTTTCTCCTCTCTGGAAATTTTAATGAAGTCTGAGAAGCTGGTATGGTGTGACATGCAAAACAGGTTTCATTTCTAATAGGTTCAGTGACAGGGAAACAGAGTGTTGCCAGACTCTGCCTTTATTCCAGTTAGGAGGTTGAAGCCCTTATTTCCCCCCTCGCTTTGCTCTTGAACATTAAACCTGTTCTTTACAACATTAACTTACTTTGGATTTTAAACTCTTTTCTTATGTGTAGAGTGGGAGCCACTTACAATCTCTCACATAAAACTGTAACATTATTTATTAAACCTGTGGTTTCCTGTTCTGGATTCTGCAAAACTCAGTGTGAACTGGATGGCTTCTAGGAAAAATGGAAACTAATACTACTAAAAGCAGCTTTCCAGCAGAGGCACCTGCAAAGCTCCTTTGAACTTTATGGACTTTCACATCCCTTGAATTTGCAGAAGTGTTGGTTGCTAATGATGAGGTTTGTAAGACTGGATTACCCCAGTCTAGCTATCTTTTCCACTCAAGTGCTTCTCACTTCGCATAGTCCTGACTTCTGCTGCATTTCCAGAATTGGGACAGAGAAGAATCTTGATAATTTATCACCTTCTATGAAGGCCCACTTTTGTTCATGTTTTCCTTCCACAGTGTTCCTGCATGCTGAATGTCATTGTATTCATTGGTCTGTATATTTCTGAATTAATACTAATAAATTTCATGAAAGTGGAACAAGCCTATTGTTTGGTTTAAGCCCCCATGCCAGACAAACCTGGAAGTTATTTCTGGGTGGGTCCAGAGATCCAGCCCAGGCAGAAAATATGCAAGAGAAATGGAATACAGACCTCTTCCCTAAGCTTACGACTGCAAACCACAAAAAAACCTGTTACCCAGTCAACATCCTCTTCCCCTGGATATCTTCCTTCTTAAGGCACAGGCATCTTCTCTATGTTTTTTATTTTGCATTCCAAGTACACGTGCCAAGAACATGATGTCATAATACAAAGCTTTTCCTTCCAGTACTTTTATTGTTTCTTGGAATATTTGGGACCCCTTACAAAAGCACAAGAGACTTCATTCCTATACACATGAAAATAAGTCAAATTCAATGACTAAACAATATTTATTAAACAAACAAACAAACCCCCTAAAAAAATAAGACTTCATTTCTCTGCTGGCTTTGCAGTTTAACAAGGCACTGTTAGTCCCCTCCCTCTTATTTCACTGACTGCTTGCAGCCAGGAAAAGGGGCTGTAACTTATAACTTATTTACACTTAAAGTAGCATTGGAATGTTACCTGCTTCTTGCAGCAAGAGCACGAAGCTATTCTACCCCTACTGCCACAGCCTGGTGTGTAGTCACACTGGCTTCCTGTAAAATCCCATCAATCCGTGGTGTCATTTATTAAAAATAACATTCTTAAATACTTAGAACCTAAATGAAATCAGCTGTCTGCCAGGCAGCCATCACTCATATGCTACTGGATATCTTGTTAGAGCAGAGGGAGAGTTAAGAGCAAGCAGCAGTTACATTACTGGGTAGCATTACAGAGTCAGTACTCCTTGTCCCTTGTGCCTTAGCAGCGTTTTCCAGGATTTTCTTTTTCCATTCTTCATAGTCCTGATTTGTTTCAGTCTTTGGCCGTTTACATGGCATCTCCTCATCCTCTTCAGAGCCTATGAGGAAACAGGAAAGCCCATGAGAGGCCATCATGGGCAACATGCTGCTGGGGGTAACAGGCAGTGAGCAAGTGTACAGACACCAGGAGGGGGCTGTCCCTGTTATCTAATCCTGTGGTCACTGCTCCCCTCACCTGCTGGGACAGTCACCTCCTCACCTCTGTGTCTGAGCACAACAGCTGTCCTTAATTCTAGGACTACTCAGTATAAATTCCACTGTCCTGCCAGGCTCTCTCTGTGCTTCCACAGCCCATGGTTTGCAGGATGCAGAGAGCTGCTGTGAACTGCAGCATCGTGGCCCATCACACAGCTAAAACACTGAGCAGCAAGAAAGCTCAGAACTCCTCCAGTGAGGTGATTTTCATTCCCAGCTAAACACAACTTACCATCTTCCTGCTCACACTGCTCCAGGGCAGTCTGCAAGGTATCAGGGGTCTCTGCAGCCAGTGGAACATCTTCTAAAAAAACAAGTAAATTGCTTTACTTTTGAATGGTATTTGGGGCTCCGAGGGTGGCCTACATGTAATTCTTTGACAGCAGTGCTACCTTCCACAAGTATTGTCCAGTCAGAGCAGTTCCCTGGTCCAGACTGATGCTCAAGCTCTACAAGAGGTGCCAGCACTTCAAGTATGGCATGGACTGGCTGCTTTACTTAGCAGGCTGCTAATTAGCTGCTGCTGCATTGATAACCACAATGATCCACCATGTTCACTGCTCAGAACTACACTGCTACCCTTCTAGGTAACTCAGGATTATCAATTACTTCTTTCCCTTCTATTCCATTCCCACAATTTTTATAGATACCTACAACATGCAGGGGGCTGTCCAGGTATACAGATACACACTCTTCCCTGAATTCATATGGCAATTCCCAGTTGCCTTTAGTTGCTTTAGTGCTGGGGTAATGTTTGGGTTTTTATAGGGCACATGCCTAGGAGAAAGTAGCAGCTTTTGGGTTAGATTCAGGCAGCATGTTGCAGAAAACATCAGGGTATGAAGACACACTGAAGCAGGTTAACTTTCAGTGGGAAAGTAAGAATGAAAGCCTGGGAAATGAAAAAGGAGAAAGAGGAAGCAGCAGAAATACAAGGACATTAGAGCATGTATTGTATTTCAGGCTTTCTCCCCCACAAAAAGGAGCAGAGAGAGCTGCAGGCTCAACAATGGGCAAGAAATATTCCTGACATCTGCCCAGTGCATGAGGAGGGGTGGTGCCAAGGAATGGCTGAATTGGTATCAGAACAGCAAGGCTTAAGCTTGTTAATCTTGCAGTGGGGGAAGGGAAAGCACAGGAGTGAGTCAGTCTGAGGAAGATGTTTGTGATAATTCGTGTGTCAGGTTACCATGTTAACAGGATGCAGAAGCCAAGCAAAGAGGAGGAAGCCAAGATAGGTCAGGTAGTATGGGAGAAGCAAGGAATAAATTACAGCAGCAGAGACTGTAAAGAACAGTGAGCATTTGAGAAGAGAGGAAAATATTATTTCTGTCCTTGCCACTTTTTTCCTATTTTCATCCTTGCTAAGCTATTGCAACTTCTCCAGAAGCAAGGACTGCGAGTGGGAACAGGGCTGCAGGAAACATGTTGGAATGGATGGGCAGATTTGGCTGAAAGGGGACAGCTGAAAGTGATCAGGCTGAAATCACCCGTGGAACAGGATGGGGCACTGTGAGGCCATGGGATGGGTGTGCTGTCTTACAGGGATAAAGCCAAAAACTTACTGCTGAGTTGCTGGCTTATCTTCTCCAGCTGATTGCACAGCCGGTCAAATATTGCTTTTTTCACTCCAGATGTAGCCAGCATTTTAGTTTTGTCCACTTTTAGCTTCAAACACCTACAAGAGAAAGTTAACTCTGTACAAAGCAACATTCCAGCAACTATCACTTAGGTGGAGTGATAATTACTGTACCAACACTGCCTGTGACAATGAGGAAGGCAGGCCTGACGTTTTGTCCTACCTATCCTTCTCTCACTCAGAAACAAATCTCCTTAAAAACCAGACCCCTACACTACTCAGTCAACACAGCTCAACTGAAACTCAGGGTGAGTTCAAGTTACGTAAGGAATTATATTGGGAAAAGGTAACTTTTTGGATTTTCAGGGAACCTGGACAAAATGCCACTACAGCAAAAAGCTGAATGTGACTCTGTGTCAAGAGAGCCCTTGTCAGGAGCTGTGCAACTCCACAGCACCTGTGCTGCTGAGTAAGACTGTCACAAGGTATAATGCTGAGGGAGGAAGATCTTTGCATACAAGCAAATTCTTCCCAAGTGCTGGCTGAGTCACACACTTCTCTTAGCTGATATGGGCCTACAGCTATCAGAGCCATCTCCCAAAGGCTAGAGCACCCTCAGGATGTGATGGTGTAGGGCTTGGGGTTTTTCCTTCTTCAGAATGGCTGCTTCTTGGTGCTCAGAAGCCCTTCTTGCACCTTGAGCAGTATTTCACCAAAAGCTATATAAGATTTTGCTTTGTGCAGTGCACGTTCAAGACTTCACTATGAGGAAAGGCCTGGTGTCACGCTTTGGACACGAAAGAACCACGCGAACTCCGCTCTCAGAGAGAAGGCAGGAAAAAGGAAGGACCAAATTGGCCCGCTCTTTATTATATATGTTCTTAGAAATCACCGTGGATTGGAGGGAGAAATTACCACCTCTCAATCACACTGGTCAAAGGAAAGATCCATCAAAAGTCTCCTCCTAGGGAGAATGGAATGCAAACGATAAGGACAGTTAGCAAAGCATGGCTATGTTTACAGAAAGTGAGAACTTTGTTACAGAAATGAAAGCATCGAAGAGCTGCAAAATTCAGGGCAACAGCCTGGTTTGCTCCAGCTGTCTCGATTTTCAGGAGCAGAGCAGCAGGATATGCTAAGCAAGACTCTGAATACATTTCAGCCCGTAGAAGGTCTCCCAGGCTACACCCACCTGCACGCAGTGCACAGTGCAGCTGTTATGAACAGGGGTTTGGAGAAATCCAGGTCCACTCGCTGTGCTTCGGAGAGGCTGGATTCATACCTGGGGAACAGCAGGTGATAATTGGATAGTGCACTTGCCTCACATGAAGCCGCTGAAATCCGTCTGTCACGTGGCACTCGGCAGCTGAACAGGTCTGTTGGAGCACCTGGGCCTTTGCAAGCCAGTCAAGCAGAAACAGCTGCTACTGGCTCAGAGGAGCAAAAGAGATGAGGGAAAAGAAGGGGGTTGGGATGACCTCCTCTTCTGGAATTAGAGGTATTTTAAACTGGGGATCTGGATCAAGGTACGTCAGTAAAATCTGCTTCTTGTGCTCCTGATCCACACAACACTTTTAGCTCTTCCTAAGATCTAAAATGTAGAATGAGATGCTTTGCACAAATCCATCCTACAATAAAAGGCAGCATTACAGTTTCCTTGATTCCTGTAATACGTATGTTACAGAGAGGAAGGCTTAAATATGGAAAATGACAGTGGATGTGCAGCACTGAAGAATGTCATTTTTTTATTGTCCACCTGCCCCAGGCTATTTTTTTCCAGTTTGTATTAAGCACCACCAAGCAAGCACAGCCTTTGTGCACTGACCTAACAGCATTTAAACATGTGCTATGAGGGTGACAGCTCTGCAGAACAGAGCTCTTCAGGGACTGCTCTGGTTAAAGCAGATGATACAGAATGGGAAATTTTAGTTAACTCTGTTGAATCTCCACTGAAGTGTTCTACCTATTGGTTTTACAGATAAAGTGATGTGCATTTTAAGAGATCCGTGTCCCCAAAAAGGAGGATTTATTTCTACTGAGCATTACTTCTGAACTGTGCCATGACCAGCAGTTAAATGGATGACAGTGTGAGGCTATGGGCAAATACAGGGATGAAGAGTCCTATTTTTTTACACTATTCTCAGATGAAGAATCCAGGGTTGGACAATGACTCGCTGAGATTCACACACTAATTCTTTTCAAAAGGTCTTCTAAAAAGCGGCCCAGCTCATGGCTGGATCATCAGTGCTAAGAACTCACCTCATTGCTCCAATCAGTAGGAGGTATCTGGCCCTTCCAAACATCAAGCTCTTTACACATCTAAAGAACAAAGAACCTTACTTGTGGTTCCCAGTGTGCTCATGAGAGCTTCCTCACCTCTGCAGGATTTCTGAAGCCATGTTCACTGCCTCTGAGCAGCAAAACTGCACAGCCAAGTCTCGCATCCCCAGCCTTTGGTTCACCTCCAGCAAACACTCCAAAGACTTAATGGAGCTCTGGTAGGTGGTCTTGTTCAAACCAGAGAGTTTAACACAATAGCTCTGTCAAGAAGAGAAAGACAAACCCCAAGAATCAGCAAGATTCCTTCCTGACATCTTAATCAGGCAACGAACACAATACCATAAAGTTTAGTTGCTACATTAAACAAATTTGTACAATGAATAATGTATGTTTTGACTGCACACAGAAAGATTAACCATCTAGGAATGCCATATCTTTTAATGCAGTAATATTTTTAGACGGTTTTACTGGAAGTGAGGTTTGACATTTCCATATATGACATGGCCCCTTTATCACAAGGTAATTAGTGACAAAATTACCAAAATCTGGGCAACACCTTCATGGGGTCAGGCCCAATTAAATTCTCCTCTGCTGTAAATGGACAATCATGAATCTGCCGTACCAGGCATTATTTTGACAGCTCAGTGCTATTCACCTGGCAGATTTGCAGATGGAGGTTTACAGGTACCACTACGGTGACAGATTCCTTGGAGCAACTGCTTTCTTCCCACAGTAAAAGGAGAGATCTTAAATTTAACATCCTTGCTGGTAATTTATTTGTTACTACAAGAGTGGAAATTAAGCTGAAATTATAGCAAAGCAAGCTCAATTTCTGAAGGGACTATGACACTGATCTCAATTTGTGCTGTTTCAAACTCTGAACAGTGAAAGGTCTAACACAGCAAACTGCAGGATCTAGGGGAAAGTTGTATTATATAACTGGTTATTATACCCCATTCCTGCTCCCAACACACACAACAGAACAATGGTTTTGTGGAGTCAGGCAGAATGCACCAGCCAGCCAAGTCACACACTCTATCTTACTTTGTCAACTGGTTGTTTCATGAAACTCGCCGCCAGGTCCAGGCACATCACAGCACTGCTTGTCGCCGTCATTTGAGCCATTAACCCCGTGCATTTCACCTGGGACAGCCGCAGATACTCCTCAGCTTTTCTGCAAAACACCCAGAACACAAAGCCCTCGTCAACAAAGCCACGGCTACAAGACAGTCAGAACGTCCGACAGGACTCGATCCAAGGTTTCGCAGTGCGGCTGCAGCACGGCCTGAGGGCCCGGGGTGCTGACGGGGCAACGCCGCCCCTTCTCTCATGATGTGCAGCAGCGGCAGCAGCAGCAGCAGCTTTGCGCTGCAGGGCCGGCGATGGCTGCTTCATTGAGCCCAGGGGCCTGCGGGCCTGGGACTTCCATCGCATCCACCGGACCCAAGGCGGGCACGGCAGTCCCGGGGTGCGGCGGCGCTGCTGCGGTGCCGGGCAGTCAACGCGGGGGAGCGCGGGCCGGGGGCGGCCCGCCCGGCCGGACCC
>VWZW01000978.1:425532-491486 GCA_013397115.1 Edolisoma coerulescens | reverse complement strand
GGGCCCGGCCGGGTGCGGGGCTGCAGCGGGCGCGGAGGCCGCACGGTCCGGCCCGGGCGGGGCTGAGGTGCGGGCCGGGCTTGTTGTGTCGGCGGTAACGCTGCCCGCGGCCTGGGCCGGGTCACCGCCTCGCTGCGTTCAGCCCGTTTGCTTGTAGGGCGCAGGGGAAGGCGGTGTTTTTACTGGGGAAACGCGGCCGAACCGGCGGTCGGTTTCGGTCCCTTTTGCCATGCTGCCCCTGTGCTGAACCTGGGTTTGTGTTGTTGCTGGTGTTGTGCACGTGTGCCGTGGCTGTCTGCCTTGCACCCTGCGCTCCAGCCCCTCCTGACCTTCCCAGACTGCTGTCGTAGGCTTCCCGAGTAAACTTCCTTTCTTTTCCGGCAGCAGAGGTGGTTTTGCATTGGTGAGCGTCGCTCATTAGCGCTCTTTGCCGCAGATGTTGGTGTTTGCTAGGCAGGGAGGCAGCGAGGTGAGAGTCAGCCACTTCTCCCAGGCAGTTAGCAGTAGGACAGGAGGGCATAGTCTTAAGATGTGCCGGGGGAGGTTCAAGTTGGACATTTGGAGGAATTTATTCACAAAAGGGGTGATTGGACGTTGGAATGGACTGCCCGGGGGGGTGGTGGAGTCGCGGTCCCTGGAGGTGTTTAAGGAAAGACTGGACATGGCACTCAGTGCTGTGGTCTGGTTGACAAGGTGGTGTTTGGCCGTAGGTTGGACTCGATCTCAGATGTCCTTTCCAACCTCATTCGTTCTGTGAAACCTGAAATTTCCTCATGGAAATAATGTGTACTGAGAAATGCTTTTCAATCCTCAATGAAAATTAGGGGACAATCAAGTTTTCTAGTAAAACGCAAATATCTTTAGTATGCCTTCAGTGGTATGTAATATACAATAAGAATTTAAGCAGCACTTGCAGTAGCCACCATAACGTGTAATTAGCCTAAGTGTGGAGTGTAAACAGTACTAATAGTATATAGATAGTGAGGCAGAAAATAGCTGAATGCTTTATAAAGAAGGGATTGCACAGTTCTTAGGCTTTTGGAAGATACTTTCTTTTTTAAGTTATATGTATGTTGATATCTGTGTCTTTGCGGGTGGGCAAAACCTGTAGTGGTACTTGAAAGACTGGTAAATACTGAATTGGGTGATGAGAAATTCCAAATCTATATAGCCCCCAGTCTCTGTCCCCCACACAAATATTTTGTGACTATTATTAATTCAGAAATGAAACTACTTTTCTCTGCCTGTCATTTCCATGGGAACTGGCCGGAGACTTGTCTGGTCTTGTGGCTTCTTTCTAAGAATAGTTGTTGTCAGGTGATTCAGAAAAAATAGTTACAGATGTTGAACATGGGATAATCGCAGGTGTTAAACGTGGGATAATTCCCTCCATCAAATTAAGCTCCCCTGTGATTTCCTGTGGCTGAGCTTTGATTAAACCCTGAAGCTGTATGCTTAAGTACCTTTAACACGACTTGTTTTAAGAGGGCTCTGGCTGGTTTTGATCATACCCTGAATAAAAAGTCCATCTCTTTAATACTTAATAGTGTCTTGTGGCTTCCTGTGGTAGTAAGTACCAGTTTCAACGTGTGAAAAATGCTTTCATCTCTCTTGTTTATCTCTGAGCTCCTGTACTGTGAGATGTAATAGAAGTTCTGAAGCCCACAATGTTGCAGAGAAATGCTTCCTGTATGGTATCAAATGCTTATGCCTTTTTTCTGGGTAATTCCCTCAATATGTTACCCAGCAGTGCACTGTGTGCACCCAGGCTTCAGCTGTAGGCTGGCAGTGTCCTGATCTGCTGCTGTAGCTCACCCATTCTCTCTCTTGGGTAGCAGTAAATTGAAGTGTCTCAGCAGTGATGTGTTGGCAGGTAGTCTTAATAACATCCAACTGGGAGGAGGCAGGAAAACCTCCTTGGGTAAATGTCATTTGTTGTGGTATTCAGTACAAGCATGTGAGCAAACAGAAGGAAGTGCCATGTGGAATAGGCTGTAAGCACGTCAGTTAACTGAAGAAAAGGACTTCTGGAGATTAGATGAAAATGTACTTTAGAATGGAATGGAAGCAAAACCTTTTACTCATTATTGTTTATATTGTATGCAGCTTAAGCCACCTGTGTGTCAGAGCATGAGCTTTTAGGCTTGACAAGCTCCCTTAAAGTTTGCGTTCTCACTGCTGTGTCATTCTTGAGTACTGCAAGGTACCAGATTTTCAAGTGAAATAAGTCAGCACATTGGTTATTTTTTTTGGGCCATCTCTGGAGTGCAGCTCAGTGTCAAATATGGAACTGAAAAATGAATCTCATGGAACTGAGTGTTAGAAAATGAGTAAATCTTACACAATAGGTGCAATGTTTGGTTTGTATGTTCAGGAGTAATTGCTGTTATGAGGATAGGCATGATCCAGAATAATGTTTGCTGCTGCAATAATACACTTCCCTAATTGTTATCTGCAGGATAACTTGTATTAAGTACTCTGTCTTGGGTTTAAAAAAAATTGTTTTCCAAGGCAACTTACAGTTTAGTAGCTCACAGTTTACTTTTTATTAAAAAAAAAAGCCAAAGAAACAATACCTGAAAGAAACAAAAAAAGTACACCAAAAAACTCAAAAACCCACACCAAAAGCCAGCTTTTCCCCCCCTCCAAATTCATCTGCTGTGAGTTTTGACTTCCATAACTTGCATGTGGTAACTTAGGCTAGCCCTGTCTTCCAAGCCAGCAAAAGGCTTTTGTCTCTAGTGCAGAAACTGCTGGTGCAGCTGGGAGAGGCACTTCTGTCTCTCTGCTCTGCTCACTTGCATCCTCATCACTTCAGAGGAAAAAATGAGTAAAGCAAAGCTGTTCACATCAACTGTCCTTTTTTCTTCAACATTTGCAGTGTATCTGGTGTGGGTATAGCTCCGTCATTTCTGAAGTCCAAATGGCTGCATAACTGCTGTAAATTGCTTGTGGTCATGCAGGGGTTTATACCTTATTGTGCATGTAGTGGACAAGGCAGGATATTTTGTGCCTCAGTTACAGAGTACTGCTGCTTTTGCCCGTTGTCAAAGCATCTTCCACTTCAAAAGCTTGTGTTCAAGATAGTTTTTGTAGATGTGCCTAGGACTCCACAGTTGCTTTTTTGGTAAAATGACACTTGAAAATACCATCTTATGTTACTAGGTTGGTAATTTAAGTGGAAGATACAGAACATAAACAGCTTTATTCAACATGGAATCTGACAGAACTGTGTTCTGATTCAGTGTGTGCCCTGCTGGATGTCACTGGTAGGATTTTGCTGTATATTCTCTTTCTTTCACTTGCCTTTTGTCACCACATCCTCAAACTTCAGGCACGTGTTAGCAGGATATGTGTGTCTTGATGTGGTCTTGTGTATCGCTTGATAATAACCAGGTTATTTTTGGGAACCCCTACAGTTCTAAAGCTGAAAGTAGCTTGCCTTCTGAAGTTAGAAGAAAAGGGTTAGCTGACGAATATTCAGACTTTGAAAAGTAAGAAAGAGTTGGAACTTGTTCAGTAGTGCTGCTAAGATATTTTCTATTCCTACAAAAGTAAAGCTGCTACAAACAACCCTTCAAGTAACACAACTGCTCCTGTTGTATGCTTTTGACAGTAGTGTACTTTGCTACCTGTGCCACTCGAAAATGCTGCAGTTGTCTTTTCTTCAGACATGTAGTGCCCTTGTAAAGACATCTTTGTTTAGACTGATCACCTTCTCAGTCTTCAAATGAGCACAGATACAAATTGAACTTTCCTCTTTCTTAATTCTCTATATCTTGAAGAGGTACTGAAGAAATAAGTTGATATCTTCTGTTAACATGAAAATAATTCTGTTGATGAATCCAGTACTTAGTCTTGAATAGAGTGTGGGACCTGGCTGTTCAAATTTAGAGCAGAAATGGAAGTATTCTCTGTCTTCTGCTAATGCAGACAGAGTTTGATGTAAAGCTGACACTATAAATGAATGAAACTCCAGTTTTTCCCCAACTGCTGCTAAACTACAGCAGTTAAAGTTATGTAAGAAGCTACAGATGTATCTGCTGAGCTCATAGCTGGTATAATGAAAAGCAGAGTCCCAAGCTTGTAGTCATAATTCTATAACCAGCATGTTTGCACACGAAAAGTAAGGAAACCAATGCACATGGACTCAGCCAAATACTTCTTGGGGTTGGAGCAAATAAGTGTATGTTTCAATAAATGCGTTGGCTCAATGTTGCCGTTGAAAAGCCTTCTTTTCACAGTCCTGCCTGCAGTGTTTGATGTGGTTTTAGGCCGAACTAGGTGAATGGTAATCTGTTAATCAGCTGGGCTTGTCTTACAGCTTATTTGATGGTTTACAGCCTAAACTGCTCTCCCAGCACTACCTGGCCCCATGAACAGCTGGGGATGGAAGAGCAGGGCTGGTAGCTGTGTAAACTTAGTGCCCATCAGGAGAAGGGGGCTTAGGAAGTTGTGGCCAGTGTTAGCCTTGCTGCATTGTTTCTAGCTGTGCTTTAATAGAGATTTGATGTGGTTGGAGCATGTGGCATTCAGCTCAGTAGTGATTTATTTTCTCTAAAGCACTGGTATGGGTTCAGGGGACTGTAGAGTGTAACCAGCATTCTGGTATAGACATAATTCAGCAAGTCTGTTGTGTGATGTTCTGATATTGATTACTGCACACTAGTCCCAGCACTGTCATTTGATGTTCCTTAAAAGTCTGATCTGCCATTGAATAATTAAAGCTTAGCAATTACAGCAAACTTCTGCTGGCAGAACATGCTTGTTTCACAGTTTGAGGTTGTCTAAGGATTTGTAGCTATTGAATTGCCTGGGAAATAGGATCATCTAGCCATGGTTACTGCTTTTTCCTTATGCTTAAATCATTTTTGGAAGACCTGCACATTGATTAATTATATGTAGAGAGAGCTTTGTAAGAGGTGCAGTCACTCTAATTAGCAGAGATGGCTTTTTCTGTTGACTAAATACGCTTCTTAATTAGTTATTGTGCATAGTTGGAATATTACTGAGGCACAGAGTCACAGAAGTGTTGGTTGGAAGGAACCTTTATCTCATATAACCTCCTCCAAGCAGGTTTGTCACCAGTTTTGGATCATATCAGCCTTGGTTTTGTTCAGCAGAGTGATTGCAGAGCACTCTCTGTTTTCTGTATGTGGAAAAGGACGGTGGGGAGATTTCAACTGCAGAACAAGAACCCAATTAAATATGGGAAATAACAGGGGTATGAAATGTTCTGTAACCATTAAATTGGCATTAAACTTAAACTTCTCTGTTTTAATGAGGGCCTCAATTTTAATCTCAGTCCTCAACAGATACTTCTGGGGCTCCACACATGGGGCATGTGGGAGTTGGTACTGGAGAGAGAGTTTTTAAAAACATTAGGGTGATGTAATTCATGGCCTTCCAGCTTGTTTCTGAAATGCAGTTAAAAAGAGGAAACCAGGGACCTTCTTAGCACAGTGGATGAAGGGAACAAGTATAAATAGCTGAGAGTTTGCTGAAGGCTCAGAGAACCTGCTGTGCTAATCGCTATGTGCTTGGTATTTGTCAAGACTAGAGAAGATGTAGCTGTGATACCACATCAGTGCTTTTATCTCCCACAGTATCTCTGAGGGGCCATCTGAAAACAAACTGCAAAATTGAGAGAAGTGGAGATGCTCTAATGAGGTGTTGAGGGCTGATCCTGAACAAGAGGTGGATGGCAGTGTTTCCTTGTAAGGTCTTAGGAGGAAGGCTGGGTGCCGGGTGGGACAGCAGTAGGGGTTCTGATCTGTGTAAGTTCAGACGTGTTAGCAAATAACTTGAAGATGGTTGTAGAAACTGATCTCATTATTCTGGTAGAGGGAAGGGAGCAGCTGCAGTAGGAAAAGGCCTGTTATAGCTGGGTTGAGGGGAAATCTAAGGATGTAAGCAATGGATTTATTTAATATCTTAAGAAAACGCAGTATGAACCTGGGAAAGTCAAAAGGTGGTGAAAATTTCAGTTGAAGGCATAGAATGTGCCTCTCTGAGGGGAAAGGAGAGTCACTCTGACAATGTGACAGAGTGACTGGGACAAGGAGACATGAAGAGTTGTTGTTTCTCTTCAGCTTTCTGTTCCCATCTGCAAGCAGCTTCTACCTTCTGGAATGCACTAACTGTACTTTATCCTCTGCTTATCTGAAACTTGTCCTGAATGGAATGGCGTGGCTCAGATAGCAGTTGAGAACTTGTGACTTGTGAGCACAGAAAGCATCTGTGCAGTTGCAGTGTGTGGTCTGGGCATTGCTTTGAAGCTCTGTGGGCAGATGTAACAACAGTGCTTCCTCTCAGCACTGCTTGTAGACTTTGCATTTGCTTGGAGCTTTTCTTCCCATATACTTGCACTGGATTCTTGACCTCTAAATGTTGGAAAGGAAAAGTTGGTCCTGCTCTGTCCCCATGGCTTTGCTCTCCAAGAAGCAGTGGTGCTCACAGGCTCCCCGTAACCTCCCTTCAGGTTTTTGCAGAGCACTCGAACTTTCTCCCTTACATGTCACACAACTATTTCTGACAACTCTTGAGTAGTCACACTGCAACATCACTTGCAGTGCATTCTAAAGTGTGGGAATCCAGTTTTAGTCAAGTCATAAACAGCTTCATAAAAATAATTGAATTCAGTTTTGTTTGGTTTCTTTTTTTCCTCCAGCCAACAACACAGCAATCTCCTCAGGATGAACAGGAGAAACTCCTGGATGAAGCCATTCAGGCTGTGAAGGTGCAGTCGTTCCAGATGAAGAGATGCTTGGTAAGAATGTGACTTTAAAATGCAATGAAGCTTCTTGTCTGCTAGGAATGAAACAGTAAATCAATACCAATCTCTAGTGCTGTGAGGAAAATTAACCCTTTATGCGTCTTTGTGCCAGAGGCTCTGTCAATAAATGAGGCAGCTGCTCATTGAGAATGAGCCTTGGGTATTCTTTGAATATGTCTTCCTGATTTTGCTCCAGTATTTGACAATATAAGTTAAAGATGTGCCTTTATAATTTACATGCTTGCATTTAAGTAAACCTAAACTGAACTTTATTATGAGATTATTGTTTATGTCCACCATTGTGTTGTTTTTTTCATGTAGCCTTTTCTTGGTGTGACTGTCAGACTGAGAGGCTGCTGATGAATTACCTGCTGCATAGGATCAATTTTGTAGTGATTAACTGTAGAGGGATGTGTGAATTCTTCTGTGACTGGAAAACACTACTGGCTAGTGTTGTGCTGAGATTTTTATCTTGGAATTGTAGCCAATTCAGGCAGATTATGTAATCACACATAGCTTTCTTGGGTTTGAGAAGCCTCTGTTTTGGAGAAACTGCTTAGAGTTGCAATGAAAACTTAAATATTCCCATATGTTTTCATGTGGTTAGCCAAGTGAACTTTGTTTGCAGCAAAATGATGGTAGCAAGAAATGTAACACCTCTTCCAGTTTTGTACTCAATGGAATGGTTTGGAAATCTTTAAGTAGCTGCAGCTGCACTTTTCATTGCTATCTGTGATTAAGTGACAGTATAAATACACTTAAGTGGATCACACTAGCAATTCTTTTTGTTCTCCCTCAAAACTTACTGCTACTGGTTGTGATGGGTTGCTCAAGTGTGTATAGGTGGTAGAGTAGAGGTCTGTGGTTGTATCCTGTGATGCCAGGTGATTAAATGCATCAGAAGTGTAAGTTAGATGCAGACTAGTAAGTGGTGGCTTTCAGTGAGGTGCTTTTTGTGGTGAGAAGTAGGGGAAGGTGTTGATGGCAGTGTGTATTGTCTGTCTCCTAGGGGTTTCTAGGAGATCTGTGAGATCTCAGCAAAATGACAGACCAGATTTGGAGGAGGAGAACCCGTTCTATTTTGCTTGCTGGATAGAATCTGAGTATTGGGTGGAGATTGCTGCATAAGCAGACTGATTTTTAGATTTTTCTACCATTAGTATTGCAGTTTATTGCTGTAGCTCTGTCTTCAGATGCATCTTCTTACCACCTTGAGGTAAAATGTTCACTTAGTTAGCATGGATGATGTAGTATAAGCTAAATCACTTGATATTTTTTTTTATAGATAAAAAATCCTGCGGTTGCCTAGTGTAATTTCTAACAGACTTTTCTCTTTCTTCCTCTGAAGGACAAGAACAAGCTCATGGATGCTCTGAAACATGCTTCCAACATGCTTGGGGAGCTGCGGACTTCTATGTTATCTCCAAAGAGCTATTATGAGCTCTGTATCCTTTCAAGAGGAAACTAATAATTGAAATGTTGAATTTGGAATGGGATATTCATCTTTTTTTGGTACAATGGTATCTTCTGTCAGATATTTATTAGCACTTTCCTCCTCAGTATTCAATTATGTGTATATATTGCAGGAGAATATACACTTTGCTCACTGTGTAAGTTCATTTTTTCTATCTGGTATAAAGCAAGTCTTTATTGTCTTTCATATCTTCCTCTGGGAAGTTTCAGGAGTCTAGTTCTAAAAAAAAATCAGCTCTGTAAAACAACTCTTTTATTCCCAGTTTTATTCCCTTTTCTAATATGCTAAAAATTGATTGAAGGTTTGGGGTTAATTTTGCACTTTTACCCTAATAGCGATTACTGGTTCAGAAGTACTGCCTGCTTGGGCATGTTTGAATTTGGTACAGCATCTTTCTTCCTGGGTGTGCAAATTCCTATGAAAATATGTTGTAGACATTCTAACTTAAAATCCTTAACTATGAAAAAAAGACATGGCAATTTCTGATGAGCTACACTACTTGGAAGTCTACCTGACAGATGAATTTGCCAAAGGCAGGAAAGTGGCAGACCTTTATGAGCTAGTACAGTACGCTGGCAATATCATTCCAAGACTGTAAGTGTGTATATGTTGGGGTCTGGCTTTGTTTGCTTTTTCTTTTTTAAACTGGTGAATAGTTGTCCAGCTCTGGATTCAGACAATGATTGACTTCTCAATCAGTTTATAATGGTCAGTAGTATTTCTGCTTGTCTTAAGAGTGGATTACTGTGAAACTTCTGAGGTTAGGCCAAGAGTGCAGGTGCAGAAGGTCAGTTCTTCCTGTCAGTATGTTAACTTTGCACATGACCAAGATAAAAGCACTTTAATCTTGGAGTCATGTTGGGCTTTAGGTAAAGAACTGGTCGGTGGAAGATTAACCAAGTACGGCACTCTGATCAGGGAGATTGACTATGCATTTATTAACTGTTCCTGTTACCTGAGGGTCTAGATCTTAGCTTCTCCCACACAGTAGTTGCTTCATAACCTTCTGCCTTTTTAGAGAATGAGAAATGTGAGAAGGAAGCTGAAAGTTTGTGACTTCACTCTTAGAGTCTTTGTGTTCCTGAATATTTTTTTTGGCAAAGTGATAGCACGCCAGAAATGATACTGAAGGCCTGTAAGGCTTATCTTTACATATGTGAGCGTTGGGCTGCAGTACATCTTGGACTTAGTCAGATTTAGGTTTTGCTTGGTACTGAAGTTTTTCGTTCCTGACCTTATGTTCATGCCAGGAAGAGGCTCTGGACACACTAGGCTGCATCTTCATGCAGTTTCTGGAGTTTGGCTGGTGGCTACCACGATGTCTTTCCCCGTGTGTGTAACCATCAGAGTTGTATTCCTGCCTGCTTGTAGGCTCTGGTTCTCTCTGATGAAACTTGTGGTGCTTTCGTGGAGGTCCTGTGCATGAGGCAGAGGAGCATGCAGGGAGGGGTGAGGCCTCTAAACCGAATACCTGTAGGTTCTGAGTATTGTAGTTTTTTTCTTCTAAGCTGAAGGGGAGTGCACATATACTGGAGCACCAGTCTTCTGCATCTCACATGTTCCTGCTGCCTGTTATCTGATGCGGAGGTGCTGAGGGAATGAGTACAAAGCGAATAGTTCCTATCCTGCTAGACTACAGTGTGAAAGAGGCTTAACTACTTCCCCATCATAGATTACTCATCTATATGTGCCAGAGCTGTTTTCCAGGTTGGTGGCATGCTGGAAGTATAAATGAGCTAGTCTGAGAGCATTCAGAACTTTGTGAGCATTTACACATTCAGTGTATCAAGCATTGCAATGAGGTCTAGTGGCTGTTCAGACTTGCTGTGCTCTGTAGCAGAGGAGAATAGGAGTTGAAAGCTGACTGAATATCCAAAATTATGGGACCCAGGTGATAATTTTACTGCTTTTTTTGTGCTTTGGTAATCCTGCCATAATGGATAAAAGGAGCTGTTGCTTTTAAGTGTGATGTTGTTATTTAATGATTTATTGTTTGACTTTGTGCCTTTTGCAGGTATCTGCTGATAACAGTAGGTGTTGTCTATGTCAAGTCATTTCCACAGTCCAGGAAAGATATTTTGAAAGACCTGGTGGAGATGTGCCGTGGAGTGCAGCATCCTCTTAGAGGCCTCTTTCTTAGAAACTATCTCCTGCAGTGTACCAGGAATATCTTACCAGATGAAGGCGAGCAAGCAGAGTAAGAAGGATGGGCTATAACTTGAAAAAAATTACTGTTAATAGAGCTTATTTAAATTTTCTGTGTGGCTTTCTTCAGATATGGAAGAAGTAGATATGCTAGAACTCCATAGACTTAACAGGTGTTTTGTCCATTAAAAATTTCCTTCCAGCGCTAAAGTTTCTCACAAGTGAGGATGAGAACCTTTCTTACGAACCCAGAAATCCCACCCCACACTTCCCCACCCTCTAACCTTCTTAAAACCTGTATGTTCATCAGTGGCTGGAAGGATGAATACCTCTGACAAGCTTTTCTCTTCTTAACCTCTTACCAATTGCAGTGAAGAAACCACTGGAGACATCAGTGACTCGATGGATTTTGTGCTGCTGAACTTTGCTGAGATGAACAAACTCTGGGTGCGAATGCAACACCAGGGCCACAGTCGGGACAGAGAGAAAAGGGAGCGTGAGAGGCAGGAGCTGAGGATCCTCGTGGGAACGAACCTGGTTCGCCTCAGTCAGCTGGAAGGGGTTAATGTGGAGCGATACAAGCAGGTGGGATGTCTGCCCATCCTTTCTGACTTCTGCCAACGTTTTCGAAACTAAACTAGTTTGGACTTCCAGATGAGCAGCTGGAAGTGTTGTAGCTTTGCTAAAAATTCAGTAATCCCAGTGCTTCTCAAACTCTTCACCTGAGGAAAAGTTCTGAATACTGTATACAGTGTGTTCTCAGGCCAGGGACATGATTCAGGCATTCTCCTGTAAGTCTGTCTGTAACAGTGACAAGAAATTCTGAAAGTTTCCTTCCCAATTCTGGTTTTCCTTGCAGAATAATGGGTTGGTCTAAGGGATGTGTACACATCCAGTGTTCTGGGATAGACTTTACAAGTTGTGAGGCTGTCCTTCCCGAAGCATTCAAGAGAGCTGTTATTGTGTGAAATGACAGTGAAGGAAATGTATTATTTAAAAGTCTGTCCCTTTTAAGTTCTACTGTACAGCTGCTGAAAACAGCTTTGAGTGGTGCTGCTGAGACCCTGAGTTTGTGCCAGCAAAGTCAGTAGCACTGACTTATGAAATCAAAGCTTGCATAATGTATGAGAGGGACAGACATCTGAGATCAGTATTTTTTTTTTTTTTTTAAGGATGGAACTGCAGAAAAATGGGACTTTGTATCAGAAAGCCTTAATGTAGAGAATCAGCTGAGAACTGTTAGAAATTCTGCTCTGCTTGGATTAAATGCATGTGCAAATATAAACCTAGAAAGTAATTGTAAAATCACTGCACAACTTTTTTCCCCCCCCATTCCAGATTGTTCTGCCTGGAATACTGGAGCAAGTCGTGAACTGTAGAGATGCTTTAGCTCAGGAGTACCTCATGGAGTGCATCATACAGGTGAGCTGCTTAAGTTCAGTTGCAGTGATGGGACACAGGGACGCTTCTGTACGCTTAGTCAGATGCAGGCAGCTTTCACATCTTCCTCATGGACTGAAAAACTTCATCACTGGGACTTTTACACAGTGGCCTATCCTATATTTTTTACCAGATGGGCAGAGTGGAGATGGATCCATTTTATGCTCCTTCTGTTGCAGTAGCTTGTAAGCATCTGAGCAGCAGTGCCTGTGTTGTGAGTTGTAATAGATAGGTGGGGCCCTCAAGTTACTCATTTGTCTTATATCTCTTGCTTCGTGCATTTACCCAGTCAAGGTCAGCTTCATAGGCCAGAGTGTATTTACTATGTGGCTATCTGCTTTAGAATTATTCTGTTGCATTTTACTTCTGTGTAACAATGGGCAAATTCAGTTTATAACTTGATGACTATTGATCTAAAACTTCAGGTTTTCCCAGATGAATTTCACCTCCAAACCCTGAACCCATTTCTCAGAGCCTGTGCTGAGCTGCACCAAAATGTGAATGTGAAAAATATAATTATTGCTTTAATTGACAGGTGAGTGACCAAGGGGGTGGAAATTGGCTCAAAATTAAGTTTGTGTTGTTCACAAGCAGATGATAGTTCTTTTGTCATTTGAATATGTTTAATTCCTGATATCACTTCCCTGTTTCCATGTCTTTCTGTCAGCTGTAATTAAAGCTGTGAAGAACATTATTTCTGTAGCTTCTACTCTCTGGACTCTGCTTTTACGGCTTCCAATGAAACGTGCTTTATGGACTGATTAAAACTTGTAAACAGATTAAGCCACGAAACAGCCCATTTAGTGTTGAGCAGTTTCATGCTTCTGAACTGAAGTGACAGCAGTGCCCTGCTTTGACAGCCATAGCACCCATAGGTACCTCTGGAAAACTTGAAGATCCTAATGGCTAAATCATGTATCGGGGATACTTTACCTTGCAGGTTTGATCAGAGACCATAACAATGATTCTTCAGAGAAGAGCTTCTTCGAAGTAGGAAATGGAGCTACCTTCTTAATTCTTAGCTTGCCACTAGCATCTTGACTCTTCTCCCAAAAGCATGTTTTTCCTGTGGAGGAACTGCTTAAAACTGCTTGCACTGAGGTCAGATTTGTGGGAGAAATCATAGAATCCTTTAGGTTGGAAAAAACGGTTAAGGTCAAACTGAAGTTTTAATTTATATCCTGAGAGGAAACAGATTTTCAGTGAGTACCTGCACTTTCTTACTGCAGAAAGGAAGTGCACTTGCATGGCTTGTCTCAGCCTCAAGAAAAGCCTTGTCCTTTGCCTTTGCACACAAATGTTACCTTCATACACCTGATCCATGTACTGATGTATGAGCTTCAGTTACCCCAGAGATCTTGAGTCCCCCGGCATTCAGCATTGGGTAGGAGGATTCCTGTATCATCTCTAATGCCTGGAGAGGACTTGTGTGTATTGGGCATGACTGGTATAACTTAGGATCTTGAATTTTTTACTTACCAAGTCTGCAGTTGGTTTTCTCCAGGTTATGTCAGATTTATTTGTTCACGACTTGGTTTTTATTGGAATATCTTTCAGTATTTGTGCATTTGTCAGAGACACCGTGCTGCCTTCATGCTTCACATAGAGATGTTCACAGGAGTTCGTTGGTTTCCCACACTTTGATGCTGTGGCTCAGATTTTTCATAATTTTGTTAGCTTAAAAAAAAAACCAAACACCACGAACCCCCCAAATCTCAAGAAATGTTGAGTGTAACTGATTTTTGAGACTCTCTTGATTACTTTTAAAAGAGGTCACAGGATCTTTTGCTAGGCTCTTACACTGGAGAGTGGCAGTGTCATTCTTGTGAGAAGGCTTTCCTTGTGTACCTTTTGCTGTTGTGTTAAACTTTGGTATTACCTCCACAGAAAGTTTTTTGTGTTCTTACTGTTACAAACACCAGTAAGTGACTGACTAGCAGTGACCCTCTGTCCTTCTAGATGTATTGTGGTTTGTTAGGCCACTGAAGGTTTCCAGAGCCCTCTCTTTGGGCTGTAGGACAAGGACAGAAAGGTGGCAGCGTGATGATCTTTGCTTTATGGCAGCTTGGGAGTTTGACTGTGATGTTACGGCAAGTGTTGGAGCATACGAGTGCTCCAGCTGGATCTGTCCTTGGGATTCATGCATGTAGGGAAGATGTTGCTCTTGTGTTTGTGTTGGATCTGGTAGGAGCAGTGGCCAAGAGTTTCAGCATTATGTAGTTTAGATGTGAAGCTGCCCTGTGTATAGGTTGTGCCTCTTGGCATTTCTCATCTTTGTTTCAGCTGGCATTGAGTAATTGAATCTGAACATCAGTGACTGCTGAAGGAGCTTGTGAAAATTTTATCCTTATTCCTGTGGGGCTTTCCTGCTAAAGGAATCTCTGTAAATAGTCTTGCTGCTTTGGGATCTTTGTTGCCTTACTAAAGCATTCATGGCTTTTAATTATGCTGCCATCTGCCTGCTGCTTGTTCATACCTTGTAGCATTGCTGGGTTTATGCTGAGCTGTTGCCAAGGAAAGCTGCCTTGTGCCTCTGAGAAAAGGCAGTGATTGTTCCTGGCTCTAGAAAGTCTGTTTCTTACCACCCTAATCAAACGTAAGAATAGTTCAATGTCTTATTTTTCTTGGCAGTGAAGTTTTTTGGCACCCTGGGCTTTTCTTATCTGCCTCTTTAATTCAAACCCAGAGTTCATTCAGAATCAAAATTTAGAAACCCTGTAGAAAGAATTTTAAAAATTTTAATGTGGTGCCTTTTCCTAAATATTTTTGTAGTTCTTTCTCTAATTCAGAGTAGAATAATCTCAGTAATTAGAAAGTCATGATAGCAGTGTTGAGCTTCTTAAGCTGCATCTTAGGTAAGGTGTTAGTGTTCTGATAGTGATGCTTTCTATCTTGTATCTCATTTTTGCAGAAATGGTGATTGGCATGACTTTCTCCTCTAACAGATAGAAATACCTCTCACCATCTCCTGAATTCTTGCTGGATAGCAATTTCTTGCCCCCCTCCCAAAAAAAAGTATTCTTCACTTCTCCATGCTTCTCAAGTTTGCTTTGTATTTTGTTCTCTGCGAATAGCGTAAGTTCCAAACATGTCAGTCTGTCTTTAGAGACAAAGAATAGTTAAGTCAGCATATTGCTTCTGTGTGGTTTTTTTTTTTGTTTTCTGGAGGCTGTTTTGTAGAGGATGCTATTGAGTGTCTAATTTCAGTAATATCACTGAATGAATAAATGCAGGATATTTGCTCTTCCATCAGCCTACTCTATACCTCTTTATCTGCTGGAAAAAAAACAGAGCACTTGATTCTAGCTGAAGAACATCAATTATGAAATGTCCTTCCTGTTCCTTCTTCACCTTGCCTTTTCCATCAGCACTCTTTTCCAGGACTGATAGTTACCAGGCTCAGTTGCTCATAAGGCTTCTGACTTCCATTAATTTTCCTTTTTGCTTGTAATAGAGCTTCCAAATATACCTAAAGGACTTGCTTTTTCTACCAGTACCTCTTTCTGGTCTGTATTTGAGGAGTGGAAAAGCTATCCTGACTAAGCTGCTTTCCTTGCTCTGTCACCAGGTTAGCTTTATTTGCACATCGTGAAGATGGACCTGGTATCCCAGCAGATATCAAACTATTTGACATCTTTTCACAGCAGGTTGCTACTGTTATACAGGTATGTTTGGTACCCCTGCATGCAGTTTTGGGGGTGTTTTTTTGCAAAGTTCTGTGCTTTAGTATCAACCTCGTGCTGTCTTAAATTTCAGTCTCGGCAGGATATGCCCTCAGAGGATGTGGTGTCTTTGCAAGTTTCTCTCATTAACCTGGCTATGAAATGCTACCCAGATCGAGTGGACTATGTTGACAAGGTGTTGGAGACTACTGTGGAAATATTCAACAAACTCAATCTGGAACAGTAAGTATCTCTTGCCTTTTCTTTGGCTTGGCAATTAATACCCTAAAATCAGGCCTTCCGCATTTCACCACGTTTGGTAAGATAGCAGAGCCATGCTCTGGATGTGTAAGGTCACTGCTTTTGGACTGAGCTGCAGCAGTCCTGATAAACTCCTGACTAACCAGGACTTGCTCCCCGTGCATAAATTGTGCTGTACAGCCACACAATGTGTGTGCTAAGCTGTGTGCAGGCATTATGTAGGCCTCCCTTCCAGCACTCCAGAGTTCTGCTGTTGCTGCATTTGCAGCCACAGTCTCTGCTTCTGCTGGCAGCAACTTAAAACATGCATTTGTCACTCTATGTCCCAAAGAGCAAGATCTGACTTGTTTTGATACTCATTTCCTTTCTCCCTAGCAGCAAGTTGCTTAGTTGTTGTATACCTCAGAACTGATATTCTGAAGCAGACTTTAAACCTGTCTACATGTGTGAACTATTGATTAATTGTGGTTTTTTGCATGTATTTTCTTTCAGTATTGCAACAAGCAGTGCTGTTTCAAAGGAGCTGACTCGACTTCTGAAAATCCCTGTTGATACTTACAACAATATCCTGACAGTTCTGAAACTAAAACATTTTCACCCACTCTTTGAATACTTTGATTATGAGTCCAGGAAGAGCATGAGTTGTTACGTGCTTAGCAATGTATTGGATTATAACACAGAAATTGTGTCCCAAGAACAGGTATGATATAAGTTGAATTTCTAGGTATTTAAATGACTGTTCAAAGACCTGAAAACACACACTAAGTGACTTCATGCAGGGCATGCTTTGTTTCCTAGCCTGCATGCCTCTGCCTCCCCTGGCACAGGCTTTATCCCACTTGGTCGTTCTTCCTCCCATGTTCCTAAACGTCTTTGCACATCTTACCTAACCTCATCCTAGAGGCTACTTCTGATTTACCACACCTCAGCCTAGACAGTAATCTGTTAGGTGTGAACAGAGACCCTGAATCCCTTTAAAACTGAGTCTATTACCTAAAGAAAGCTGCATAGCCTTTGGAATCTGAATTTCCTCTGCACTGCTGTGCTGCCCTTTCCCACTTGTGCTGAGTGACCCTTCTTCAGGGTGTAAAGCACGTATGTCTAAAGTGGCTGTAAAGATGTTCCCAATTACTGTCAATTTATGCTTATGGACTCCTGTAGTTTAAACAGAACTTACATTGCCTTTCACAGGTTGATGCTATCATGAATTTGGTATCCACGCTGATCCAGGATCAACCAGATCAGCCTGCTGAAGATCCTGACCCTGAGGACTTTGCTGATGAGCAGAGTCTTGTGGGAAGATTTATTCATCTCCTGCGTTCTGATGACCCTGACCAACAGTACCTGGTTGGTGACTGGTGCTTCTCAATGTCTGTGCTCTCTGTCACAGTTCTTGCATTATCGACTATACAAGACTTGAGTGAAGCTGGGAGCTGGGGTGTTGCTGCTCTGGCACTACAAACTCAGTAGAGAACATTATGTATGACACCTCTAATGGTAGGATAGTATGTTGTTTATTTAGAAAGCACGTGAGGACTTAAGCATTTGTTGATTTAAAGTTTTCATCCCGTGAACTATCTGTATTATTTTGTGGAACTCTTAATGTTCTGCCAACTTCATATAACCCTCTATTGAAAACACAGCAAGTGCTATTTGGAGTACTGTGCTGTTTGTGTATTTTGATACCAAGAGAATGCAAAAAACCTCAGAAAATACAGCTTACTATGTTTGGCCTCAGGGATTTTAATTTCTGTAAGGATGGGGTCTTCATACAGCATGTAGTGTCCTGCTGTTAGTTCCAAATGCTTTTCCTCTCTGTTCGGTCCATCTGTAACAGTAGATTTGACATGTCCTTGAAACTTGTGCATTATGGTACTTGTAATGGTTTGACTTGACCTATGGCAGCTTTATGTAGTTCTCTGTTGTAATCTGCTATATCTGGTGTTAGTTTATTTCAAGTTTAAATGACCTCCCTGTCTTGAGAAATGTGTTAGTGTAGAGTAGAGGGCTGGGTACATTCTGTCTATGCCAAATCCACTGGAGAAGCTGGCAGGAGCTGTGCTGAAGTTGGATGCTGCTGCAAATGGCACAGTTAGCTCAAGTCAGAGTCAGGCCTGCTTAGGGACTACTGTGAAGTTACAGTTTGTGCCTGAAATAAAATTGACTGACTCTGTCCTGAAGTTGCAGCAGCATCACACTGCATAAACAGTGAGAATAGAGCAAGAGAATAAAGTGCAAGCTATCCATAACACAATTAGCATTGATTTAGCTTGGCTTTAAGGTCCGGTATAAAAAAGTCTTGCTTGAAGTGTAATAAAACTTGTGTAATAGGGAGAAGCATAGCTTTACAGGAACTGGAGGCAGTTGTGTTTCAGGACCTTCTGACCACTGGCTGCATTGTTCCTGAATATTGCTGGAGTAAAGCAGGAAGGGGTTTTTTGGTGGTTTTTTTTTTTTTTTTTTTTTAGAGAGCAAAGCTTCCCTCAAAGGAATGCTGGCACCAAGGAAATTGATGTTTCTACCCCAAAAGAACATAGCTAGAGATGTTTAAGCTGTTTCTGCAAAGATTCTGAATGTCAGTCTGTCTTTCTCATCTGGCAGTGCTTTGCTTTAATCAGACCGACCACCTTTAAATGCCATCAAAGGACTTGTCTCATTATCTTTTGGGTACAATTCTGTGAGCTAATTAACACCTTTTAGTAAAAATAGGGAACTTAATAGTTCCCTCAGCATCACAAATGCTTGCCTCAAATTTTTCTACAATACAGCAGCAGCAGGAAAAAATCCAAGGCTATGGGATTTTCACAGTATCTCACTTTAAATTATGTATTCTGTATGGAAGAGATATGAAATGCAAATTCAAACACCCTAGTCCAAGTGTATTAGCCAGAGTGGCTAATGTGGTGTATAATGGGTGATTACAGACTTCTGTAGATTCAGGTTATTTACATGAATTCTACATCTAATCTGAAAATATGTGTAGGATCGGGCACTGAGCTTCACTTGAGTGCTTGTTTCTGTGAAGAACTCTGAGCTCACAGTGCTTCTGTTCTAGATCCTCAACACTGCCCGGAAGCACTTTGGGGCAGGGGGGAACCAGCGCATTCGTTTCACGCTGCCACCCTTGGTTTTTGCTGCCTACCAGCTCGCTTTTCGCTACAAAGAGAACTCCAAAGTGGTAAGTGCACCTCTAGCTTGCTCTTGTATGCTTGCTCGGCTTTATTTTCTTGAAAATGCATTTTGTCTGGCTGCATAAGTATGCTCAGACGTGATATAGAAGGCTAGTTTTGGTTTTGGGTTTTTTTTCTCAGGGCAGATTTTTGCTTGAGGTTTGAATGCTTTCTAATTTAATGAGGATTTTTATCAAGTCATAGTAAATTACTTTAGCACTTGAGAAGTGATGAAGCAGAAATGGGATAGTTTTGTTTATTCATTGAGGTGACTGATTATGTGCTTTTACTGGAGACCAGAACTGATGGCATGAAACTGATTTAAATCTGGATATTGAAATTCATCAATTTCTAAATTGTAGCTACACTGTTTTAATGCTTCTAAAGCGACAAAAAAGAAGTACTTGCTTTAACTTATACAGTAGTTGTAAAAGTGTATATTAAAATAACGACTGATCCATTTTGACTCTCTAAGGCCTTCTGATTGAGATAGTTACTTTAAATATGTATTTCCTTTATTGTGGGGAAATAAATTTAAATGCTGTTTGTTAAAATACTCTTCAAAATGAAGGTTTTAAAATTCTCTTCCAGTTTTGATTGCTCTGAACTGAAGAGAATTTTTCTCCCCTTAGCTAATTAGGCTTTTGCTTTCCTATGTGCTAAGCATAGCTATCCTAACTGCAGTTCAGTGTAGGCTTCTGAGGAAGACTCCTATGAGCTGGTAGGAAAAATGAATGTGAAATTTTTGTAAATGAAAGAAATACTTTGTGCAGACCCACTGAAGCCAACACTGTACTGCTGGCGCACTGGAGTAGCATCAGAGGGCAACAGACTGGAGCACTTATCAGATCTTAGTACAATTCAGATTCCCTTTTCCTTGTAGCGGTACTCTTGTTCAAACTCTTACTTGCGTTTCTTGTCAAGGATGACAAATGGGAAAAGAAGTGCCAGAAGATCTTCTCGTTTGCTCATCAGACCATCAGTGCTCTGATCAAAGCAGAACTGGCAGAGCTGCCTCTGCGGCTCTTCCTGCAGGGAGCACTGGCTGCGGGAGAGATTGGCTTTGAGAATCACGAAACTGTGGCCTACGAGTTCATGTCCCAGGTGAGTGTCCAACTGTTGGTTGGTGTCCTGAGCTGCCTTTAAGTTGACCTGGTTAGGTTTGCTGAACACTGAACCATCCGGTGTGATTAAAGCACCTGGAATGATGGACAGCCAGTGCTACTAGGTAGAAACTCCCCATTTCATTCTTGCTTCCCAGGCTGCTGTGGAATTAAGCTCCATTGCTACTGATCTGAATACTCAGTCTGACAACATGTGGTATGTTGCAATGCTGCCTCCTGCTTGTGTAGTTGGCTCACTGGAGGAGAGTAGTTTTCTCAGCATAAAATGCTCCTTCACTGCTTCTGTCTCCAGCACCTGATATCCAGCTGGTATTGCCCTGACCACAAGCACTCTTTGGAAGTTTTCTAAAATTTGCAGTGTTCACAACTGCTATGCTGGGCTTTGCCAATTAAAATCCTTGTATTGAAACCTATTATAAACTACTCTGAAAATCTACTTGAACGTGTAACTTGGTCTTAAGCCTTACTTGTTGCAAAAACCTTCCCCTCCTACCCATCAGATAAAGAACCAATGTATTCCATTTTATCCATGTTGTAAGCTTTGTCCTAATCTTCCCTCTAATACTGCTACTAAATGCATGTTTTGGAACAGAGTTGCTGATAAGCTCAGTGTTCTCACTGTGTTGTATCAGGTGCTGTTGTAGCACGGTTCTGACGATGAGAGCAGCCTGGCAATTATGTACTTTCCACTAGAGACACGGTTCAGGATTTGTCTGTTCTCTGAAGACTCTTTATCCAGTGCAAGTGCTTTTCTTACCTACTCTGTCATCACTGACCTGCCATCAACTTCTGCTCTGCTGTTTTGTGTGTTTCAAAGAACCACATCTTCTTCAAGGACTCTTTCTGCTGCTGAAGTTCTGTGTTTGAATAGGTGCTTGAAATGAGGAAAAATCCAGTCTTCAGATTATATGAGGGATCACACTTGTTTGCTATGACCACTTGAATACTGTTTCTTGTAAGACTTATTTCTGGTCTGTAGATTTAACTTGATTTTGACACTCTGAATGAAAGATCTTTTTTCCTGCCTGAAGCTTTTAACAATTGTAAAACTGGATGGTTTTCTGCTGTGTCAGTAGCAGGTGTGATTTTTGTTTTTCTGATGTGTTCTGATTGAGTCTTGCCCTCTCCCTTGTCTAGGCCTTCTCTCTATATGAAGATGAAATCAGTGACTCAAAAGCACAGCTGGCTGCAATCACCTTGATAATTGGGACATTTGAGAGGATGAAGTGTTTCAGTGAGGAGAACCACGAGCCTTTGAGGACTCAGTGTGCACTGGCAGCCTCCAAACTCCTGAAGAAGCCAGACCAGTGCCGAGCTGTGAGCACTTGTGCCCATCTGTTCTGGTCTGGCCGAAACACTGACAAGAATGGAGAGGAGGTAAGAACAAAGTGACAACGGTGGGACACATCCTGCTTCAGTAACAGTTCTGCCTTTCTTCTTTAGACACTTCTAAAGTAGATACATCGGTGAAGTAGATCTGGTTGGAATTTATTCTGATGCATGAAACTTCTAAAACTCACTGCAGTGTAAACTGTATAAATAAAAAAATGGAGAAAACTCTTAAGGGTGGAAGTATCAGGCAAGCTTTTGAGTGTCAACTAGTTAAAGGCTAGTTGACTGGGCTGCACTTTGCTTTTATTTATTTTATTAGCTCAGTTTGCATGTGAACTACTAAACTTCCAAATTAAATATACAAGTTGTTGAAGTAAAGGTAAAAAAATCCTGTGTGTTTTTCAGGGCTTGTCACATAATCTGTTGTCATTTTAAAGAGCAGTGTTTGAAACATACTTCTCAAAGTATGTACTATAGTACATGTTACAAAATTGAGTTAATTGATCTTGTAATTGAAGGCTTTCAACAACTGTTGGTGTTACTGTGTGATTTAACAAAATCTAATATTGGTGGCAGTCAGGCAGGGTGGGCTTTCAGTGACAGCTTGCTCTTTGCAGTTTGTGTAGTTTTGTGTTTCTGTGGCAGACCCCCAGGGAATGCTCTGTGTGTGCCAAGGGAAGAGATACTGGAGCTCCCTAAGGTTCTTTTATTTCTTGTAACTCTGGGGTTTTTTCTTCTAGCTTCATGGAGGAAAAAGAGTGATGGAATGCCTAAAGAAGGCTCTGAAGATAGCAAATCAGTGCATGGACCCTTCTCTGCAAGTCCAGCTTTTCATAGAAATTCTGAATAGATACATATATTTTTATGAAAAGGAAAATGAGGCGGTGAGTGGAAATCCATTCTCTGTTGCATCTTTTTTAAAGAGCATTTCTTCAACCTCTTCATTCACACTTACATCACAAGTTCTCTTCAGCTTGCCCTGTAGCCTCTCATGAGAGGCACAAGCTCTTGTGATAAGAGAGGAGTCAATTCTTGATGTGCTATTAAAACTGTTGGATTAAACTTTGCTCTTCTTACATGGGGGGAAATGTTTGCAGTTTAGTTATGAACTTAAATATTGTGAGACTTGTGTACCTGAAATATTTTTACATTAAAACTTACTGGAACTTAGATGAGAAAGCAGTAAGATTCTAACTTTAGAGGTACCTAACTTAACGTGTACATAAGGGAAAGAAAATTCTTTACAGATGTTCATGGTCACTGCTGACTATGCCAGGTCGGTGTAAGCTTTAATTCACAAAATAGATGACACCACATGTACTCAGCTTAAATTGTGTGTGTATAATCTGAGAGAGTTACCTGATCCATTTTCTGTTAGCAGATAACTAGAAAAGTTACGCAGTTTGAAAAACCTGCTTGGTCAAGTAGAGATCAGTGTCTCCTCTGATGTCATTGATTGAGAGCAGACACTAAAGAATACCCTGTAGTTCTGAGAGAATTCCTAAAGAAATTCGAGGGATTTGCTGACTTTCCAACAACTCAACTGGCTTCTCACTATAGGAATGCTCTAGAATAGGAGATGCTGTATCTGATGGAGATGAAAATAAAGCTTTGAATTTCAAAGCACTTGGCAGATGTAAAAATACTCTCTGGATACTTTGCTGGTCTGCCGTGCATTTTGTGCCATGGTGTTCTGTGTAGTGCTGAACTTCAGCCATAGGCAGCCATGACTTGTTCTCTAAGAATAACTTTAAATCTGATACTACCATCCTGAGTGACTGCTGTAAGAAACAGTTAACTTACAGTGCACATACAGTCTGATTGTGTGTGCCATTTGTTTGAAGCTTTTAAAATTTGTATTGAATACGCTGGAGAGAAATGCTGTTGTAAGAGTTACAAAGCTATCAGGCTAATGACAAGTTTTTCACATTTGCTGGGATGGGGGAATTTCACAGAACTCTGAAATTGGAAGGGTCCTGTGAGGAACCAGAGGAGGCAGTTCTCAACAGTTTGTCTGCATACAGTCTTACCAGTATTTTGAAGGACTGTCCAAATACAAATAGCTTAAGACAAGTCAGTTAAAATTAATGTCTATGCACTTATTAGTGCAACACAGGTGGTGTTGATGACTTCTGTTTTATGTTCTATAGGTGACAATTCAGGTTTTGAATCAGCTTATACAGAAGATCAGAGAAGATCTCCCAAACCTTGAGTCTACTGAAGAAACAGAACAAATTAACAAACACTTTCACAACACACTGGAGCACTTGCGTCTGAGGAGGGAATCACCAGAATCTGAGGGGCCAATTTATGAAGGTCTTGTTCTTTAGAAAGACACTCACTGTACCTGTTTTCATTTACATACCATATGTTTTTTTTTTAAGATAGGTTCCTAGGTTGTGCCTTTCAGAAACAAGTTAAGTTAACATTGATGCGTTCAGTCTGGCACTTCAAACACTTGTGTTGAGTACTCTAACAAATTTGAAAGGTTGGACCAGCAAATACAGGTTTCATGAGTTAGCATGGCTGAGACTTTCTTTGAAATCCATGTGACATGGTAGGGCTCTTCAGTTCTGATTTCTCTTCCGTCTGTTCACTGTTGCTTCTGTAGCACTAGAGCTCTAAACTGGCAGTGACTGTCAGCTGAAACTGTGTCTGATCCTTACAGAGCATCAGATTTTTGGGATTACTGTATGTCAAATTCTGCTTGTGCTTTTCTTTTAATGCAACTTAAGACTAAGTGTAATATTTTTCCCTAAAACTAGAATATATTAATGCATGTTTGGAGAGTTTTAAAGTACCATGTTCAAAAACAGAAGTTATATTTTGCATATTAAGGCTCTGTGACATTCAGTGAGGGCCAGTACTGTGCACAGGGCATATTTATCAAGATAATTTTGTTCCAAATAGTATAAAAAAATAGAGAAATTGCAATCTATATAGATATGTATAACCTTCATTACTGTAAATTTAGGGGAAAATGCATTACACAAGTTTATTCAGTATCATGATTTTGCACCAGTGAAACAATAAAGTTGCTATTAACACCTGTTGTTTCATGTCTCTTCAGAGCCCACTGTTGAACCCAAAGCTAATGCTGAACCTTCTGATAAAAGTGAAAGAACTTTTGTTTTATAGGGACAGAAAATTAAGGCATAGTTAACCTGGCCGAGCTGGGCGGCTGCTGGCATTTCTGATGTAGGAGTTTGTGATACACACCCAGTGCTTCTCCACATGATGCTGAGATGATGTGTGCTCACACTTCAGAATGCTTTTATGACATACCTGGAGTGAGGAAGAATCCTACTGGATTCTGTGCCAGAGAGTTGAGTGCCAATGAAATGACAATGCTGTGGGAAACTGAGCAGTGGAGCATGGCCAGTGGCAGCTCCTGTGAAACTGGCCCAGTCCATGGGTTAATGCCAGTTGCTGAAAGTTTTGACCTGTCTGGTTTGCCTTTACTGAATGTGGTGTTCTAAAGATAAATGATTGAATTGCATTACTCCTTGAGTGACCACTGTATTCTGAAAATGTGTCCTGGCTTGGTTGGATAGTAAATGAGACTTTGGTGGGATTGTTCAGTAATTTAGTGCTACCTTAATTCTGGAAAAGGCAAATACAATCCTAGGAAACAATTGCAGAGTAGACAACAATTAGATCATTAATATACTGAGGAATAAGTCTAGCTTGGAGGGGAGGAGGAATGAATGGGGAGATAATTTAAAGGCTTTACTTCCCCAGGGATATAATTAATGCTAATTCAAAACTCTTAACGTTGCTCTGTATCTGTTGATGCTGTTCCTTGTAGAACTGTTAAGCTGTTTTGTTATAGCACAATCATAGCAGAATGTGATGATGATGTTCATGTGGATACATTCATAGTGTAGGGATATGCCCTCCTAGTTTACAGTATTTGCTAACCATGTTTGTTTAGTCCTCAGTGTCAGTCCTTGTAACTTAGGAAGTGTCTTTGAAATAACAGTTTTGCAGTGTCAACTGCAGTCATCCAAATGTTGTAGAGTGGTGCTTTTCCCCCCTCTCCCACTTGTTAGGGCTACACAGTTACGACTCTTCCACAGCTCTAAATTACTTTTATTGAAAGTTTACAAAGTAAATAATTTCAAAATACTGCCTGTAAACTTTAAGATCAATTGTATTACCATGCATTTTACTGTGGCAGTGGACAACTAGAGCTGTTCAGTAACTATCACTTGTCAGCAAAGGAAAGCATCCATTAGGTTATGTAGTAAGTGCTAGTGATGGTGGAACAAACTTGTATCATTAGTGATGCTCAATGTGACACCTTGTGGGACAAATCTACTCCAAACTCAGGATCAGTTGTGTGAGCTGCTCCTGTAGATAGCACAATGGCAGAGACACTCTTGGGCAGTAGCAAGGCTGTAAACTGTAACAGACTTTGAGTCGTGCCAGTCATGATGCATAGCCTGGGAAATAACTAAACACTTCAAGTGATACTTTCTTGACCACTAATGACTTGAGGGATGGAAAGATTCAATGGGTGAGGTAACGGAAAACAACACTTTTTTTTTTCCGTTTTTTTTTTTTTAATCTAACCAAAAGTAATAAAGGTCCAACTGTAAATGTTTTAAAAATTACTGGAAGTTTACCTAAAGCTCTGTCATGGATCTCATAGACTACTTAGGCTTACTCTGTCTGTACAGCAAAACACAGAGTGATACCCTCAGCCCTGTAAGGAGTGAGTAGAGTTTTGACTTCAGTAGATTCCTGCCCATGCAAGATCCTGGTGGGGGGCAGGAAGTCACTGCTGAGGGAGGGAATGCCTAGTGAAACTCTTCCAGTGGATAAGTTACCAATTCTTGTATCTCCTATTATGAAGCTCAAAACCCTTTTATACTTCTGTTCCTGGACTTTTTTCTACTAAATATTCCACTCTCTTCTATCTCCATCACCTTTTCCACGCAAATCAGTGCTCCCTTACCTGCTACAGTTGCTTAGCTTCTCTGCTGACATCACTGTTGTGCTGCCTCCTGTCCCATGCTTTTCCTGTATTTTTTTCCGTTTTTGGTCATGTTGTGTCTGGCTTGCCACTAAGTGGGGGGGGGGGAAAGCATCCTAGATGTAACAACTGAGACCCTTGGTGTCTTAGAGTGGGTTTGGGATAAGATGTAACAGATCCAAGATTAATGCTTTATGAAATCCCAGTAATACTTAGTTATTAAAAGTGACAGAGCCTGAACTCTAATTATTAGCTGTGAAAGTTATGTTTTGTTTTCAGCACTTCAACACTAGTGCCCCATCACCAGAAAATACACTGTTGGTGTAATTTCCCAAAGAGCTTTGAGAAATGACCTTTCTTTTAATTGACTTTTCTGGCTGTGTGGATGATTGTATTTTTACATATAAATAAATATCTACATTTGTGCCTATTTACCAGTATTCCATAAATATTTGCAGGTATTGCAATACTTGCTTTTTGGTGCTCCCACCAAAATACAAGATGTACTAATTTTCAGCCTTCCTACTTGTCACATCAAAATGTCAGGATGAATTTTGGCCTTTCGTGGACACAGGAGTTTTATGAAGGCTTTCCTAAAGCTCATGTGACACAATGGGTAGAGAACAGGGTTAATGGCTGAGTTCACCCACAGAAGCCAGAATGAGATCTCATAGAGGGAATAGTGCACACAGTGCCCATGGCAGGCTGCCCTGATGATCATCAGCAGTGTGTATGGAGCCCAGCACAACCCAAACACACAGACAATAACTGCTAAAGACTTTGCTACTCTTTTATCCCGGGAAAGTCTAAATCTGTTTGCCATAGTGTTAGCAATCTCCACTTTGCTGGGGTGGCAAAGGCTTTCTGTTGCTTTGAAGAGGCCGTTTGTTGGATGCCTGGTCTTTACATCCACCTGGAGGGGTTGAAGGTCATGACTGACATTCAGATTTGAGGGCTGATTGCCAAGCTCAGCTGAGGCCTGAAGCTTTGGAGCCTTTCTTGGGGGAAGAAGGCTGCTTGCTCTCTTCTCATGTTTGTCTCTGTTAGCTGGCTTTACAAAAAATATAGTGTGTTCCCTTTTTTCCCCCTGGAAAGTCATTTTACAGTCCTCTTGAGCAGGTGAGAGGTTTTCATTTCTGAGCAATGTGCGTTTCCTGATGTTGAGGTAAATGCTTAAGTTAAAGTACATAACAGTGATGAAAGGTGTAAAGAATTCAATAGTAGAGGCAATCATTAGGAAATACCAGTTGTAGAAGAACTCTGCATGACATTCTCCCTCAGGGAGGATGCTCTTTTGGGCAATGTGCTCCCAGCTGAGAATGGCTGGCCCATAGAGGAGAAAAGCAGCAATCCATACAGTCATCATCTTCAGTCCTGCCTTTCTGGTCATCCCTTGCTGAGCCCTGTAGCTGACCTGAGGGACAAAAGTCACATACATTACATGTATCTCAAACAGTTATGTGGCTGCTTTGGACCATGGCCCTGTCAGTCACTTGTGAGGGTTGGTGAGAGACGGGTTTTGGGATGAGGGTTGTACCAAGCTTACTGGTACCACAGAAGAGTTATTTCTGAACTATGCCTTCCAAGAAACGTTATCAAGGTGACTAGAGAAGTTCGCAGAATGTGCGTTAGATCTTAAAAGCTAGAAAACCAAGTCTCTGTCAAAGCAAATAACCACTGCTCTTCCTAGAACTGGTTGTCACCAGTTGCTTCATATTTAATTGTATTAGCTGTGATACCTGTTTACAGAATGGTTGGAAAAGTGACCCTTTATTTGGAATTTTTAAATCATTTGAAATACATAAAAGAGTTTGAATTCACAGAATATCATGCAAGTTCTTTTCTTTCTACTTTGTAGAGAGACTTTTTTTTGTAATGTGAAAATCACACAAAGAAGTTTAATATACAACATCTTTTTCTGTTTGATATACTTAATTTCATTCTTTCATGAAGTACTTGCAGAATTCCTATTTGCAGTTAAGGTGTATAGATGGAGTTGTGGTCTGCAAAGTACTTTACAGAAGAATAACTGATTTCCATTATTTGGAAAATACAGAAGCTAAGGTGCAAAAATAAGTATGTCAGTAATACTGAGTCAGTAAGCCATATGAGCAACAGAATTCATCGTAATCTTAAAGTCAAGATCATCTACTTCTCTATTCTGATTCCCTGGAATATTTGTCCCTGGGGTACTGGACTCAAGCAGTGGCTTGGAATTCACCCTTCACGTCTCCACGGTGTTGCTGCACAGTGTTTGGAACATGAAATCCTCAGCCTCACATTCTGTACAGGATTCATGTTTGCTGCCCTCAGCTGTGGGCCTTGATCTCCACAGCCAGTGCTGTTCTGGTAGAGGAGCCACAGAGCTGAGGAAACCTGAGTGTGTCTGAACTGGGTCTGATTTTGGAGTCCTTAACAAAAATACGAATGATTTCAGGAGCAGTCTTGGAGGAAGTTACCATATTCATTGAGATGGAGAATAATTTGGAACTTCAGATATTCCTGTTCATATGTTCTCATACTGCCCTAACCCAACAGTCATTTTCTGTATTCTTGCTTGGGGAGGGATTTTTATATGAGGGATTAATTCAAAGTATTTTAAAGTGGATGGTTTTTTTCATTTATTAAGACCAGTTTCCATTTCTGTTTCTGAAACTATCTAGTTTATATATTTATACTATGTGCATAGTCATGAGAGATTGGTTTATGAAAGAAAAATTCATGGCTAATTCAGAACCTAGAAAATAAAGGAATTCTGAGTGTTGACTGTTTAAGAATTAATCTGTTCATTTTTCCCTCTTCAAAAAGAAGTTGGTAAAACTGATTCTGCAGTTTCTCTTTGTACTGTTTGATTTACAATGAGCAACAAAACTAAATGAACATTTTAAGAAAATGTGGGTGGAACATAACCAAGAAGTGTGTGTAGAAGTGTGAAACCTATTAACAGGTAAAATGTGTTATTTTGACATCATCCAAAATACTTTGAGGCAGTGTGGTCTAGGTGAAAATGAAGTGCAAAGTCTAATCTTCCTTTTTGAATAACTGGCATAGTGCAGGCAGGGCTTGAGCTATTTCTGTGTCTCTTACATCGAAATAGCATTTGCATCCTGTGCAAGATGTTAATTTATAATCTGCCACTTTTGACCCATACGCAGCTGTAGACATCAAATTCCCTTGACAGTTTGACACCCACTGCACGGAGGTCTCTGCCTTATGCCACAGCTGGGCTGTGGCTCGGCTGCCGTGGGCTACCAGCTGCCAACAGGGGCATGGCCGTGTCCAGAGGGAGCAACTCTAGTTTAGCTGGGTAATACTTTTAAAGCTTATTCAAGATGCAGCTGGGGAGGAAATAAGTACACCTTGTTCCCTCTCCAGACACAGCCTGTGCCTGTTTCTAAAGCAGAGTACTTTTCCCACTGTAAAAGTGAGAAGGAAATGCATTTTCTGGCAAAGCCGATCACTCCCAGAACTATTTCCAGGACTGAGGGCAGCTGCCTCGATCGCCCCTGTCTCATGTGCTGTTTGAGAGACGGTCAAGGGCGTTGAGAGCCAGGCGCCCCAAGCAAACAGCCCTGCCTCGAAGGGTAGCCCGGGAGCCCCTACCGCCCCCGCTGGCACCCCTTGCCCAGCCCTTACCGCTCTGGTGACACAGATGAACCTGTCGAAGCTGATCAGGACGATGTTGAAGACGGAGGCGGTGCACACCAGGTAGTCCACCACCAGCCACAGCTTACACAAGCCCCTGCCGAGCCTCCACTCGCCCGTCAGCACGTAGGGGATATAGAGGGGGATGCAGAAGCCGCCTGCGGACAGAGTTCGGCGGTGACACGGGTGGAGCGCAGCCCCCTCCCCGCGGCGCCCCGGCACTCACCCACCAGCAGGTCGGCGACGGCCAGGTTCAGGAAGAAGAAGTTTCCCTGCGTGCGGAGGCTCCGGTCCACCACGAACGCCAGAATGACCAGGGCATTGCCCAGCACCGTGGCCAGCACCAGCAGTCCCATGAGCGCGGCCAGCAGCGCGGCGGTGCCGGCGGGGAAGGGCCCGCCCGCCGCACAGGCGCTGCCGGACAGGTTGAGCCACGGCCCGTCCCGGCTCATGGTGCCGGCGGAAAGCCCGCGGCGCTGCCCGGAGCTGGCTCTCGGCGGTAGCACCGCCCCGCCCCGCTCAGCCCCGCCGGGCGGAGCGAGGGGCCGGACGGTGCAGCCCTGCCCTGTTCTTCCCTCCCGTGCTCCGTCCAGCCCTGGCCCGGTCCTGTCCAGCCCCGCCCAACCCGCCGCTGCTGGGGCCGGCGCCGGTTCGGCAAAAGTTCCCGGAGTCCGGTGGCGGCGCTGGGGAGAGGGGCCGCGCCACCCAGCTGCGGCCCGCGGCTGAAGCGCGGGGCTCTGGGGCTGGGCGGGAGCGCCCCGTGCCCGCTGCCCGCCCCTCCGCAGCCCGGCATTGACGCTCCCAGCGCCTCTCCCAGTCCGTTCGCAGCTGCTGCCGGGGCAGCCTCGGTTTCCTGCCTTGTTCCCGTGACTCGTTCCCCACGCCGTACCTCAGCTCGCCCCATGGCCCTCGGGGCTCTCGGATGGTCTCTGCTCTCTGCCGTTCCGGGCGGGCTCTGTCCTCTCGCCCTCAGGGGATCCATCCTCTGCCTCTGCCGAGCTCTGCCTGCGGCCGCCTCAGCCTTTCCCTCCGGGACAGCGCTCACAAGGGGTCAGTGCTCTGCCTGGCTACTCGTTTTTACAGAATTTGCAGGAATGAGGTATTTCTGAGACGTCTCTTTTCAAAACTGGCAGTGGCCTTGGACAGTGTTTAAAGTGCATTGTGGCAGTGATGTCAGGGAGCCAGGGTTGCCACAGAAGGCAGATCTGTTCCAAAAACCAAACCCAGTGGCAGCCAGGAAAGGGCCAGGGCCCTCCCTCAGCCGCTGGCAAGACGGCTGAGGCGGCCTGGGGAACACGAGGGGGACACAGCCCTGAAAGAGCTGGTCAGGCTGCTGAGGTTAGTTGACTTTGGAGGGTAATTCAGAAGAGGAAATACAGCTTTACCTCTGCTCTCCTGGTTTGGCCTACTGGATCTTCATTTGCCTTAAAATACGTGGCCATTGAGGGATGGGCTTTGCCTGCCTTGCCATGAGAGTTCCGTGGAGGCTGTGAGCACTTTGGGATTTGCTGCCTTCGGTAGGGCCCCGTTATCACTAAAAGACAACAGAACTTGCTCAAAACCAGCGCATAATCTTCCTTTAGTTCAGCCAATGTTTCACATGTGGTAAACTCCTCTTTTATAAAAGATTTGCATAAATCAGCAGTTTGCAATAACAAGTTTAGAAGCAATTACAGCAGTTTTCTAAAGAGAACTATTCCAATGGGCATCAGGTAAGACAACGAGCAGCTGAATAACTTCTCTATTATTTGTCTGGGGTAGAGCATGTGTTCTTGGGGTAACAGTGGACCGCCTTCTCCTCAGGGGAAAAGATCAAGCCTTTGTCAATGCTGAAAGTACAAATTCCAGGCCAGTTAATCCCTGTAAATCAGGAGCTCCACTGAGGATATTTTGCAATTTACACTGCTTATGATACAGCCAGTCCAGAGACAGAAATGGCATCTGCATATCTAATGTGTGTGGAGCAAAATACTCTTTTTACATGCCTCCATATCATTATCTCCCTAAAGCAAATACGTAAAGCCATGCAAAACAAAAGTGAAAGGAACAATGAAGCTTGTTACCACAGTGATTTTTATTAACCTCTAGTTTGGGGACTCATTTTCTCTACCCTTTGAGCCCAGATGGCAGTTTTCCATTTGCTTCAGTTTGGACAAGATCAAGCTTGTGATATTTACAGCTCTTTGATTGTGTTGTGGTATATAAAAGATAAAGAGTCAGCTAAGAGACTCAAAAGAGAAAAAATAAATATCTCAAGCACTGGGAAAACATGGGAGAATTTATTCTTTCATGAATATTTGCTATACTCTAACTCCTCTAATGTAAAGTAATTTTACAGTAGCTCAGTGAGTTTGCAGCATGTAAACTTGTGATCTTTATGTGAAGTAGCTTTTGTAGTGTTTCACCTCCTGGCAGATTTTGAGATTCTCAGTAAGTCCCATCATTACCTTTACTGCCTTTTAATACTCCTTTATTATTGCTGCTTTGGCAAGGGTGATGTCTTAAAACTCTGTTCCTAAAACCATGAACCATCAGGCCATAACTCTGCATTTTGGAAACTTACTGTTGAAGACTGTGCTAGTGCTGTCCAGAGACCTTGCAGACAGCAGATGCAAGTGTGCATCAGGTGGGTAGCACTCTCAGAACAGCAGGTTTTAAAATGCAGACTTCAAGCATTTTCTTTTACCCTGAAAAAGGATATTTTTAATGTCCTGTGAGTCACTGTCTTTTTCTGAAAACATATTTTGTTCTTTATCTTTCTCTAATCCTCAGAGCAAGAAACATAAATTATTAGTGTTAGTAAAGAGGAATGACAATAGCCCAAGAAAATAATAAAAAATGTAGTGTTGTTTTCCAAGGCATATCAATACTGATGTGCTCTGAAATTTTAACTTTTGTTTCTTGCGATTTCCTGATAATTGTTTTCACTTCCAAAGACATCCTTCAGTAATTTCTGAGAGCTGTCTGAATCATGCCATTTCCCATGACTCGAGCATATGTGGGTGAGTATATCCAGAGCAATGACAGAAGACCAGAATGGTTTTCCCACACTGCAGAGAGAGAACACTTTTCCCAGAACAGGCCAAAATCAGCTTCCAAAAAGACTTGGGAAACCACTTCGAGAGGGGTTACACTCCAGCTGGCTGTAGGGTCTGTTGGCCCACAGGGTGCTGAAGACCTCAGCTGGTATCTTCTTTGCAGGACATTTAAGTAAGGTAATAAATACATTTACATTGGGTCTTTGTCTGAATCTGAACCCAAGGCTAAATCGTTGTGCCTTTTGCCAAATAGCACAGTGTAAATAACCTTCTTCTTGTTGTTCTTTACAGAGATACTTAGTTTTAGTCATCAGATTTCACATGCAGGGCAGTTTTCTCGGTATGCCACAAGCTCTCTGGTACCAAAGCTTTACTGAAGCTTTGCTCTGTAGTGAACTGAAGGGCAATTGTTGCAGATTTCAAGTGGGATGCCATAGCTTCACTTCTTTAAAAGAAACTACGCATTAATAGTTTTGCAAACCTTGACAAAATATTTGCTTGTTAATAGCCCCATTTAATGTTTAGAGGTTGTTGTCAACTATCCTGTTGCTATGAGTGATTGGTATTTTGGCCAGGAAAAGAGGAATGAGTTTTAGACTCTCTGAGAAAATGCATATAAGGCTTTATCACCTGGGAAATCAAATCCTGCTGTTGGAGTTGATCCTAGTTAAATGAATGGGAAAAACTGAATTCTGCCATGAGCATTTCCTATTAGCCTTATATCTTTTGCCAGCCAGGGTTTTGCTTGCATACTGATTCCCTTCATCTTTTTCTAATGTTTTGTAGAAGTCTTCCTGCATATGATGCAGTTCACATTTTCTACTTGTTCCCACACATGCAGAGAAAAGTCAACTGTTTGATGTGTGCCAGTGGAAAGGCACCTGCTTCAGAGTACACAGTGTCACCTACTATTTACTGAGGAGGTATTTTCTCTTCCTCAGTAGGAAACACCCACTAGAACTTAGTCCTGCAAATGATGTGGCTGTGGGATAGGGATCTTTGGTGTAGGTGTCAGTAGCAGCAGCTGGTTGGAGTTATCCCAGCCTGGTTTTAAGGCACTTGGAAGGGAATGGCTCTAGAACAAAGAAAGCAGACTGCATCCCCTTTGGTTTTTGGCGGGAGGCATCATCACCTGCTCAGACATCAAGAAACTGGTTTCCATCCTCTTCTAGTGTGACTTGCTGCTTAATGAAACCCTGTTGTGCTCACATGTGAAAAAGAGGCAGAATCAAGGAGGTAAGAAGAGCCAGGCTGGGGTGATTGGGGTCTGCTCTGTGTTGTGCACTTCAGGGGAGGCCATGATTGCCATGTCCCACTCAGTGGGAATTCACCCAGACATCACAAGCCTGAGATCCCCTTGATGTCTGGCTTTGTTGTTTAAATAAAAATTTGTCAAGAAGTAGGACTTGTGATTTTGATGAATACAGATGAGAAATTTGAAATATGATTTAACTAATGGACTTGGATAATTAGGCTGCAATAAATAGAAATAGTTATCCCATAGGCAATTGCCTTAAGGTTACACCAGAATTTTTTTAGCAATGAGAAGCGTGGTAACAAAATATAGGCACTACAAATAGCTTTATTTCCTTTTGCTCCTTCTGGATTCATTCAGCAGTTTCACCTGTTATTCCTTGTACCCTGTATTACCAGTGCAGCAGTCTGGCATGTTTGGCATTAGTGTGCTTCCCATCCTGGATACTTCATGCATCAGTTTTTCACTTAGGCAATTTCATTTATGTTGCCAGCATCAAAGGATGTCATCACAGTTTTGTCTCTTGGCTGCAAGTACATTACAGAGGACCAAATGTTCTCTGGTTGCACTCAGTGAGAGCTGGACAGACTTCCAAAAATATCTCTTAACAATGTATTGGTGATGAGAGCATTGCAAAAATCAGAGGTACCCAGACTGTGGCTCATTTTACATTTTTAGTTCCTTCTTCCTTAATCCTTGGAAAAGTTCCTTTTCCCCCTGGCTTGTCACCTCTTTCATTTGCACTGATAATGTCCAGATACATAATCTTGCTAATCTGGCAATTCTAGCCGGTGATACTCAAGTTCTAGGCAAACAGTGTTTCTGGCATTTGAATGTATTTGCACAACACCTTCTTTTCCACAAGTAGATGGCATTCCCCAGGAATAAGCTGGAGGCACATCTGCCCTCTGTATCTCCCCTGGCCCCAGCCGGGAAGGTATTTCCATAGCAAGCTGATAATTAGCATGGATTTACAATATTCTCCCCAACATCTCTAAACATGCATGTTATCTGTATCCGAAGTCACTGGGCATAGTGGATACTGAAAGTTCATGTAAATTCTGACCATAATTCATCCACTGAGGGTAATTAAACACAAACCTGCAACTTCATTCTCAAGAATTCCCTGTGCTGCAAATCCTTGGAGACTAGAAGGGTATTCTGGGGAAGTTTCATTATGTGATTGCTTTGTTTTCATGCACTTCTCCCAGCAAAGCTTTCTGTGGGAGACAGGATTTAAGTCACTCGGCTTGATCTGGTTTGGATGTTATGTTAGCCCATGGTTTTCACAATCTCTGCCTTGATCATAACCAGAGCCAGATGATGAATACATGCATCAAAGGGAAACATAATTAGGGGTTTGCTGTTGAGAGCAGCCTGCATCTAGCAGGACAACGCAAGATTAAATAATAAATGAACATCAATTCTGAAAACACTCACTCATAAGGTACTAAACTGAGATACCTGGTGTGTTGGAGGAAGGGATGTCAAACATTTTCTGAAATTCAAAAGAAGAGTGTCAGAATTAGCCATTTGTGTTGGAAGGCAGTGCACGGACCTGGCCTGATGTCAGACCATTCAAAGCCAAAAAGGCAAAGTGTTTGAGTTACACAGGTGAAATTTGGTTATATTGCAACATGTCTTAGGCTCATGTTTCCTTCTGTGATGTGGCAGATGTAGAACCATTTAGCCCTCTCTTCATTCACGTCTTCAGAATGGAAGCTGAAAGACTGAGGAGAAAACTGAACTTGAGTTCCCCGCATCTCTAGAGCTGCTGCAGTGACAGCTATTGCAGGGAGAAGAGGGAATTGCAACCTGTTTATTTGGACACGTGCTTTGGTTTTTGATTAATAACCCCTGGCCTTTTTTTTATTCCCCAGGAGAATGCTCTAGTTGTAGAATTCTGGCATATACACGACTCCTTGCAAAGGAGATTTTGCCATCTAAAATTGAGAAAAGAAGTAATTAAAATCTGTTTCTTTGAGAGTTTCCTTTTGGCTAATTTTTGTGGCTTCCCTCTCAGTGTGCTGCATGTTTGGGGACCTTTTCTTAAAATGCCACCCACAGTGTGTGTGTGCAGACACCCAAAGCTCCTCACTCTATGTAGTGGTGGTAATATCACATGGGGAGAGGAGATCTGAGGGGCATCAGAGTGCATAGGAGGTGTTACAACATACATGTAGTTGTACAGGTTTCTAGGTATAAGCAGTCTCTTCTTGAGGGGAAAAAATACAATTTTGTGAAGGGGTACTGTTTAACAGAGCTACAGAGCTGGTATCTATGGAAACTTAAAAACTACTCTTGAGAGAGAGTCGAGGAATGGCAGGATAATTAGCATTAAATACCTCTTAATGACAAATGTTCAAATTGACGTGTCTCACAGGAGACTAGCAAACTTCAGAATTATAAATGAAAGAAATGCTTGATCGTATGGATACTCTTCCACACTGCCAGAATAGCACAAAAGTCTGTAATTTATCAGTCTGCAAAGGATTCTCTGAAGCCATGGGCTGGCTGCATAGGAGGATGTCACTTAGGGAGGAGATAAAGATCACGTCAGAGGTGAAAGCCTGGAAAACTCAGCATGTGATATGTATAATATATGAAGGCTCAGCTCACAGTGTGGCTGGGAACCAGAGACTGGCACAGGGTGACAATTAAAGAATGAGCTGTCAGATTGTGAAGACTTCATTAACAGATGGTAACTGACAGCAGAATAATAAGGGACTTTAATGGGTAATAACATTTCTGCTAGGTACATCTGTAATAATAAAAATGCCCTTTTCTTGGTAATACCAGGACCTGGTAATTATTGTCAGGGGGATTGTCTTGCTCTTAGATTTGCTCTGTATTTTATAGTCATTGAACCAGCCTTCAGAATTCCATCCCCTTTTATCTTCCTTCAGCTGTTAATGTTAGCATTTTGGTTTAACTTGTGATTTCATTTATACTTCCTTCCATGTTCCAAGTGGCTTCATCCTGTTTATAAAAAAATTTAATGTTTTCTCCCTAAGCCTTTCACTAAAGTTTTGACCTTTCAACCAAGAAATTAAAGGCTTTCCATGTGTGTGTATTTATTATGTCTGACTCATGAAAAAACAGCATCTGACATTGCTCTGCATTTTTGTAGCTTTCAAATTGTCACCACAACAACCTGTGTATGCTGTCTATGAGAGTCAAAATCCAGATTTCAGTGGAATATTTGTTTGGTCCTGATCATGAAATATTTAAGAGATGGTCAGAAGAAGAAGGTGATCTGGGATTTATAGAAATCGATGAGACTTTTCTGTGATTCTTCATGCAGCTTCACATCCCAGTCTAGATTTTAAATGAATTACCTCTCTTTTCATTTGTTGCTCTGCCAGGATATTGGTGTAAATTAACCAGACTCTGCTGAGTTTGTAAAGTAGTTGCCTCCCAGGGTTAAGCAAGACACCAGCGTTTGGGGTCTGTGCTTCCCGAAGACTATCCAGAGTGACCTTGGCTTTGAACACTGGAACTTGAATTAGATGCCTGAAGTTCCAGTGAATACTCACTCATCCATGTCTGTCTGATGGGACATAGTGTAGATTAATCAAATTAATTTTTCATCTTGCTTGCAAGAAGGATGATAAAAAATCTGCTGTATTAAAATTTGATACTCATCCTTTGATGATGAGTTCAGTCTTATTATTTGTACAAAGAATATAATTGAAATGGAGTAGAAACACAGGTGCTGCACTTCTAGCTATGTGGTGAACTTGTCATCTCATCATAGAGATTAATGAGTTTTCTTCCACCAGATCAACCTTCAGATTTTCTCTGATGCAGTAATAGTTTTATTTATTCCATGGACAGTGTGAAGAATTTTCTGAAAATTTCAAGGTGAAAATGGTGTAACATTTCTCAAATACTCAAAGGTATTAGCCCCTACATTGATCATGACTGATCCATGCTGTTTTTTCTGAGAGGTGACACCATGGTAAATGACAAATGATAGTACAATTGCTAATGATAGATATTACTGGCATTTTTCTCTTCACCTGTGTAGGTTTTCAAGGGCTTCTTACAGTTAGAATCAAGCTCTGATGCATCTGTTCAGGCTGTGACCACCCTTTTGAGTCCAGCCTTAATAGGAACACTTAATAAAAGGTTATTGGCTAAGAAGAACCTACTCCATAAGAAAAAGCTCCCATTGCCTTCCTGTGAAATACATCAACATCTGTGGAAGTTGTCTGTGTGTCTCTTTCAGCACCTTTTGGTTTGTTGGGTTTTATTGGTTTTTTCCCTCCTAGGATTCTCTTCTTTAATGATCATGCAGAGGTTGTGGCTGCACAGGAACTTTTCATAGAAGCAGAGATGCACAATGGATGGGATTCTTGGCAATCAGCAGGTCAGTGGCATAAAACCACCCAGAAAGTGTCATCTTAAAACATTTTTCTACATAGTCATCTGTGACATGAAACTAAGAAAATAAGGGTTGTTTTGTTCTCCAGGGCCATAGTCTTTGCTTTAACTAGCTCTCACAATTTGATATGCTGATAGCAGCTTCATTTTCTTATTCAAAATCTCGTACAGACTTTGCTCCTAAGCCAGTGTCAGGAGGGATGCTCCCTGAACAGCCTGTGTTTTTCTCAGCTGCAGAGGCAGCAGAATAGCGCACTCATCACCACGTCCTGAGCAGTCACCACTCCAGTTCCAGTTTGCTAACAAGACTACCTAAACCCAGCAGACCTGCTGCCTGCTTCAAATGAACCAGCTGCCTTTTCCAGCTGCTGCTCAGTAGGCTGTGTGTCTCCATCTGTTTTGGTTGCAACAAATCCTTCATGTTTTGAAGGATCTGCTTCTATCCCCAGATAACTTTATGAGACCAGGGTCCCACGTAAAAACCAACGAACTATAGAAAACCAACAAAGAAATAATTTTGGCAAGGTTTTCTGCTTCTGAGCAGGTTTTTGTACTTTTAAATTCTCAGTTATACTCAAAGTTCTGGCTCTGCAGTAACTGTTAAGGGTGCTAAGCCTGTAACAAGGGCCATGCTGAGTAGTTGCTTTGGAGGGAGGTGCTTTAGAAGAGAGCAGTGGTGCCAGGATGAGCCTTGTTACTTTAGAGTAAGATTATATTGTATTCTATTATATTATATTTTGTTATTTGTATTCAGGGCCTCAGAAAGCTTAAATGAATAACATCATGAGTAAAGTATAAGAACATCCCATATATCTATGGTATTTAGGCTAACCTGATTTCAGTAGAAGTCAGTCCCTTTTCTAGTCACAGGTAAAATATTTGCTTTCCCTCCTAGTACCTGGGAGAGGGGTTTTGTATCACTTGTGCTTTTTTTGGGTGGAGCTGTAATCTGTTCTATTACTGATTTCATGTTGTCTTTTCCTAGACTGAGTAAGGTTTCTCTGTGCATGTTTATATGTACAGACACACCTCAAATACATTTTCTGCCCTCTTAAAACTCACTGCTTTTGCTTGGATTTCTACTACTGTTTTGGTCTTTCAGCCCCCACTTTTATGCTTTATCCTTTTGTCCTGGCTATGCAAGTTTGTGGAGGACTTTTTGGTTCCCATGCAGTACAACAGCTCGATGTAAGTGGCATTGCAGTGTGATTAACACTGAAAATAACCAGATTCGGTCCTGGCCTTTTATTAAGAGCTACTGGTTTTTATCATTCCCAAGTATGTATCAATTCTGGCAAGAAGTTGTGACAAGTTGTTTTTACCAGGCTAATTGGACAAGTGATGAGTACAGTAACTTCTTTCAGTCTCTCCAGTGCAGTATCTGGGACATTTCATTTTGACCTTTTATATACTTTGAAAAGCCAGGCTGTGTTTTGGTATTATCAGAGTTCTATAAAGAATAATGTTTGATAAACTCAAGGAAATTGCTACAAATTAGGATGGATGAGGCATATAGAAAGTAAATGTATATAAATATGGGGTATTCCAGTTTGGACCAGGTTTGTTTGATACAGTTAGAGAAAACCACTTGCTGTTATCTTCCTGTTATCTGTAGCAGAGCTCTGAACAAAAACATTGTCTCTCCCTGCCCCTCTCAGCCTTATCTTCTCAGAGGTGAAAGATCTGGCTCAGTACCAGCATTAACTCCTGGACAGCAACACCTTTTTGTGATAGGAGGAATGAGGACTGTGCCATTTCTTGGCAGCTTTTGAGAGGAGTCTGTCTGCTGCCTTGTCAAAAGCAGGCTCTCTCACTGGGCACATTTGATAGAAGCATATTGATGATATTCCTGTGAAGGCTTTTCAGGTCATCTGCTATATTTCAGTGCCTGCTCACTCCTCCAGACTTCAGCAGGGAAACAGGAGCTGGTGTGTCATGCAGGGTGCTGTGGCAGGGATGACTGATGTACTGTTGCCACTGACAACATGGGAACCTCTGCATTTTTGTACTTGGAATGGAGTTAATGAATGGAGGGAATCTGGCATGAAAAAGTCAGTGATGAGCACATGCCAGGGGTGTGGTTATAAGTGCTGCAGAATGCTTTATACCAAGAGGAGGATGTTAGTAAAAGATGCTTTTTATGAACAAGATTTGGAATAGTGGAGTTTTATCTGTCTAGCAGGAGGCTGCATATTTAGTATGTTACAGATGAGATAGGAGGTAGGCATGAACAAAGTCAGCCAGCCTTTATTAGTCAGCTCTGTCATGAACACACAGAAATTGTTGTCTTCCCCTGGGAATACCAGACTGCCAGGCACTTCCCATCCAGCTGAGCACATCCATGCTTCCCTGTGACACCAGCTCCTGGAACAGGTGCTGAGTACACCACAGCAATACTGCCTGGGAGCTGTGGGAATTAGGCCACCCTCTACTGCATGTGCTTTAATGCAGCTTTAATTGGATTTTTATTGCTTGCTTCCCCCAAGCTTTGTTCCAGCAACAGGTGGGGCCACTGTCCCGCCATGTATGGGGCTGAGCTTTCTATCTCAGCAGTACTCTTTGCCTTTAAGTTGCCCTTTATTTCAAACATCATGACAGGTATCCTATTCAGAGAACAAGGATATCAGAGGAGGGAGTCTAAAAAGATGTAGTAAAAGAAAAAGCAGTAAAATATAATTTTTTCCTGTGTTGGAAAGCAAGGAGGGAAGCTGGCAAGGGAGAGAGCTCATTAGCAGCAGTCCTGTTTTAAGGACAATCTCTAGTTAGTTTGTGAAGAAGCCCGACTGTACAGACAGAGCGATGGATTCTCATCAGCACACACTTTGCTTTGCTTTGCTCCCAGCAAAAATGGTAGATCTAAAAAAAGAGCATAAAAACAACATTAAGAACTTGGAAATTACTTAATTTCATTTAATTTCATTTAATTTTTAGCTGGCCAAGATCCATTTTCCATCTCAGTGGAATGTGTTCTTCATTGTAGACACTGTTCCAGAGTGGGGATGTGTACAAAGGAAAGAAATGCAGTGGCTTCAAATACTTTAAGATTTATCATTTTTATTTTTAAATAAATAGGGGTCTGGTTCTCAGGGGTAAGATTTGCAGCTAATTAAAGGGCCGCCAGAGAGGAAATGGGTTTGGATAAAGCTGAAGGGTTTTTTCCAAAAGAAAAATAATACTTTGTTTTACACTACTTAATAATTATTTTATTTATTTATTTGGGCATAATTTAAACATAGTGTATATGGGTAGAAATGTATCTTTTCATTGTCATTTTTGAATTAAAACATTTCACTAAATAACCAAAATATGTTTTCAAAGGAAAAAAAAAAACTGCTTCTTTGATACAAGCTGTTCTGTTAATTGAATAGATTGCAGTCATTGGGAATCCCTGGCTCACATATTCTATTTTTTTGTAACCCACAGACCTTAGAATGTACCCCAGTACCTGCTGTACTGAGCAGAAAACTGGTATTTTGACTGAAACACTTTTTCCTGAAAGGCCTTCAATATATTTTAAAATTCCCAAATATATTAAGAATTCTGTTAGAAGAAGAATTGGCTTTATCATGTAAGTGTGTTTGTAGTTATATGTTGTGTCATTATTGGAGCACGCAGTAAGATTATTGTGATCATGCACAAATTGCTAAGCAGATTGCAGAAAACGAAGTCAACACCAGAAAAGCAAATCCACAAATCCAGTGTACTCTGCATTCCTTATTCTGGCTTCTCTTGCCCAGACTGAAGTGTCTGTCCCTGCTCTAACTGGCACTGGGGGGAGCACACTGAGATAGCTCCAACTTCCCAAACTGCCATCTGCTAAGACAATCATAAACCCCCTGACAAGTGTTAGTCAGAAATCACTTCAGGCTAATTCATCTCTTCTTTGACACACTTTAGTAGCTAATTTTTAAGACCTAAATCCGTCATTACTACACATTAGTTGTCAAGATAACAACACAGCTGTCCTCTGGAAAAAAGAACCTGAAGTACTTGAACTATCACAAAATTATAGGAGAATTGCTTTTAAATGGCCATATTCAAAATTTTAACTGAGATGAAAGGAAGCCTAGATCAAAACAACATATCCCATCTCCAACAGCTGCATTCTGTTGCATCATTAGTAAATTTAATTTTGTTTTGTTTACAGTGAATGAAGAGGTGCAATGATCATGCAAAATCACTAGTGCAAGTGATTTCCATTCTCTTCAATCATGCCTTCTTCCTGACATAATTGTGCCTAACAATTTGTTGCATTCGGCATCTGGTGTTATCATGATTGCATCCTCACATTTAATCACTGCATCTTAGCTATTCTTTCAAAGATGTGGTCAGCAGCTCTAGAGGGGCAGAAAGTTAAGGGGCCGGTAATGGCAATGATGCCAGTGAAAATTTTGACAGTAATAAGGCAAAACACAGCATTCACTCTGTTATACAATGCTAAATGCCTGATAGATGAAGCTCACAGCATTAGTCATAAAGCTGAAGGCTGTTTACAGTTTCTGGTTTTGCCCAAAGTCTCTGTTTATTCCCATCAATTCTTAATTTCAATTTTAACATCTCTTGGAAGAATCTGCCTGCCTATTGTTTATCTCCAAACAACGAAAACATTTTGTTGTGGGCTGTGTTCCTATTGTACCTCTGCAGTCAGTTGAGGAACACCTTGCATGAGGCTTGTTCTATGCCTCTGGTGCTCCTGACAACTTTGAAGCATCTCAAGAAGAGCTTCCTGGCTCTTTTAAGGCCTTTCTCCGGAGAGATGAGTACCTGAAGAAGGGGCCTACCCAATTCCTAGGGAACATGATCGATAGCTCTTCTGTTGTAAATGAGTCTTAGTCAAGCACTCTGCATAAACTTGAATTTTCCACCATTATGTGGAGTCCTTCTGTAAAGCAATATCTAGATTGAAAGTTCCCTCAGATGAGAGCATGGCTGAGTAGCTGTAGTATCAGCTACATAGCTGAGTAGCTGGTAGGTCTCAATATATGTAAGATAATGAAAAGGAAAGGAAAAAAAAAGGAGGAAAAAAAAGGAACAATCAGTTCTCAGCTGCACCCAGTTCTACTGAAGCATTTTCACAGGGGCCACTGGAGGTCATTAATCCAATCTCCCTGCTCAAAGCAGGGTCTCCTAGAACGTTCCTTTGTCTGCTCTTCAGTGGATCTTGAAAACAGAACTGCAGTATCCCCTTCAATGAGCAAAAGGGTTAAAACCTGTTTTACCACCGCCTTGATAAGAGGACACAAGGTTCAGTTTGCAAGGGCAGTCAGCTGAAACTTGCATTTCTGAAAATTAAGGGGTTGGCAGTAGCAGGCATGTTTGTAGTTTAGAAAAACTCAATGCCCAGCAAGGGAAGCAGTGAGAATTTTGGAAGCAGTTAAAGTGAATTGCAAGAGAAGAATGGTCTATAAACATGAAAACCCAAATAAGCAATGCTGTTACTGGTTTTTTTTTTAAATATAAGGTGGCTTTTAGAACAATCCTAAAGCCAGCCAGTACCTTCCTGAAGAAGCCAATATTGAGAAGAATCTGAAAAAAATTGAGAACAGGTTTTCAAAATCAAGTTGCTTTCCTGGTGAGAATCAATGCATTTAGGTTTACAACGATTTAAGTTTATACTGCTACAAAAGAAAATCTAAACACTGAAGAGATACCTGTCAAAGAACATCAGTTATCTAACCCAACATGTAACAAGCCATCTGATTAACAGCAATCTGCAGTTATGTGACACCATCCATCCCCTGCCATAAAAGTAGTTTGCAAATGAATTACTGAAACATATGCAGTAAAAAATGTTATCTGCATTTTACAGCGCAGAAATGGAGGCCTAGAAGGACTACAGTGATTGCCATGGCAACAAAGAAAATGTGTGCCAAAACGAGGAAAGTACCCAGGAATGTTTTACTGTCGTACATAGTGGTCTCTTTCTAGATTTTTTTCTTTTGTGCGTACTTGTTTCTTTCCTATCACTGTCACATCTCTGTTGGCTTGTCTCAGCTGCTTATTCCATACATTTCATAGACATTTTCTGATTTGCAAGCCTTAACATGTTAATTACCCAACAATTTTTTTCACTGCATGTAATTAAATAATTTGATCTTTTGATTTGATTCGTAATTTAAGGTTGCCTTGTAATGAAACATGGTTAAGAAGACACTATTTTAAGATATCTTAAAGCAGAAATAGTTTGTACTCTCAAATGAGATATATGTATGTCCACAAAAGAGAGCTAGTAGAAGCAGCAAATTAGAGTGAAGATATTTTTTTATTTTGGATAAGAACTGGCTAAAACACTCTACTGTTTTTCTTCAGGTTTTTAACTCTGAATCAAATTTTCAGTGGGCATGAACAGACATCGCTGCAGTGAGATCAGTGGCACAATGAAGTTCTGGTCGAGAGTGACCAGGTGAGTTTGTTCTCCTACATATATTTCTGTAGATGAGTGGGATTTTTCAGAAGCCCACATACAGAAAGCAGGGATATCCTGGCCCTGCTGGCTGCATGCTCTTACTGTAATATCTGGAGCCATGAGAGCTGCACTCTGGAGAGCTGAGGCTCCTCTTACCCAGGGGGCTGTGCTACCACCAGGCTTTGAGCCACCACAGCCTCACTGATGCCTTTGTGGCACCTGCATTGGAACTACTGTGATTTGACTGCTTGTGATGTGTCTGGGACACCCACATGAGCTAAATCCCACATGTGGGATCTGTTTTACCATTGTGTTTCTTCAGTTAAAATTACTGAAATACCAAAAGACAATTATCTTTTAGTAGTAAGACACTAGTTCCTATCTGTATTTCCTTAGGTTTATGTAGCTGCTCTTGCACTAATTTCTGTAAAGCAATTAATGACCTTCTGTGATTTTCAACTCTATTTGCTGTGTCAAGTTTTGAAGTGAAGGCCTATTTCAAATTTCAAAAGACGAAGTTCCGCATATGAGCACTCCTCACTGTTTTAGTATTTCAAGGGAAACAGGAGGTGAAAAAAATCTGTTTGGAGCCTAAGATAAGGCTGGGGGTTTTAGAAACATCTCAGTGACTCATCTCATTCACAGGAGCAACAGCAGTGAGATTTCATTCAAAAGTGCGAGAGCTGAGAACAGAGCGTGAGGGCAGCCACTTTCTCTCCCTCCTCTCAAACTTAGGAGTGTCAATGTTCTGTGTAAAATATTGCCAGTCCTCTGCACTTCACACAGACCTGCTCAGTCTTACACAAGGAAAAAAATAATCTTGGGAAAAAGTGCAAAATAGAGCAGCTGAGGTAAATGGAAAGCGTGCTGTGCAAAAGGAGACAGACTGTGACTTGCCCAATGAGGTTCAGGAAAGCGCTAATTCATGCTCAGTAATAAATTGGATGGATAAACATCGTAGGGAGAAAAATAACTGCTTGAGCTCAAGAAACTAACTGATGGTTTGCGCTCTGCATGCACATGCAAGCTGGAAAGTGGAAGGTTTCCAACAATAAGAGGACTATTTCTATTTCCAATGAGGGCAAGGAAACCAACTGCAGTGGAGTTTTTTGACCAAATGGAGCTTGATATGTCATGCAGCAGCAATCACTGCCAGGGCTGTGTTTCTTTGACGTAAAAGAGCTCTTTTACAAGGATTGGGCATAATTAACCGAACAGTGTGTAAGTCTTACATAATGGAACACAATCTGCTTCCAGCTTTTCCATAAGCAAAACAGCTAGAGGTATATGGGTTGTCCTGATCACAGTGTTGTGCCAGTGTTTCACCTTGGTGTGAAAGAACTCATCTTCCCATTGTAAGCCCTGAGGAGTCCCTGAATTCATTGTACCTATTTAGAGAAAAAATAAACATCTAAATAATATGGGAACCTCCATACTCATAACTTTATGGTTATATACTTACTCATCCACCAACACCCCCAAGTCTTTCTGCCCAGGAATAGTCTCAGTCCATTCTCTGTGCAGCCTGTACCTGTGCTCGGGATTGCCCCAACCCAGGTGCAGAACCTTGCACTCGGCCTCGTAGAACTGCGTGAGTTTTGCCAAGAGCCCCCTTTCAACCTGTGAAAATCCCACTGGATGGCATCCCTTCCCTCCACTTAATCGAGTACTTAAAACGTGACAATTTAAAGACACTTTATTTACAAACATGCTGCACTGAAAGCCTGACCTTGCCAAAAAATAAGCTTTTGCGAGGGACTTAAGTGTTTAACTGTAATTTTGTAACTAATTTTGATAGATCAAAACTACAAGTGGATGGTTAAACACCCATGTCCACTGTCGTGGTTAAATTCTGACAGCATACGACAGAAAAGTCTTGGGGACTAAGCCATTCTCTTCTTGGGTTATGATGGGCAAGGGTTGGTTTCTGTGGACCTGCGGAAACTCCTACTCCGGTAATGTCGGGATGGTTGGGGCTGTTGCTTTACTCTGAGCATGAGATGCTGCGGGCACGGTGCTGCTGCTGCAGAACGAGCGGTATTTGGAAAGCGAAGGCGAAGCGTCTCTAACGTGGGAGCTGCTCCATCGCCTTGTCGGAAATCCAAGGCAGCCCTCTCGTGGCCACTGCAGTTTCGGAGCAATTGCTTGGGCTTTAATCCCTATCGGCGCCTGTTGTCACAGCTCGAAACACACGGGGTGGCCTCAGGAGCAGGGCTGGGGCATGCAACAGACCCGTGTTTTACATTTTGATCAGGTGCTTTCTGTGTACGAACCGGCCAGGGCTGAAAGCAAAGCGGGGCTGCCCGGCGCTCCAGAAAGAATTCCGTTGTGTTTGTCGTGGGGTGGGGTTTTAGTTCGTTTATTTGTTGTTGATTTTTTCTTTTTTTTGAGGGTGCTGATTATTGGGTGCTTTTACATTTTTTGCGGCTTGTCTGCTCCTTCTCTCCGGGCATCCACTCTCGTGCATCCACCCTCGGCAGGGATGGCAGCATCCCCGGCCGCCAGGGCCGCCCCTTGCCTGACAGGACCGCAGGAGTTCGTGGGCTCGGCTGGGCCTGAGCGGNGCTCCAGCCAGCCAATAAGAGCGGGCGCTGTCTGCCGCTAGCCAATCAGGGCGAGGCGCTGTCTGCGGCCAGCCAATGAGGGCGCGTCGCTGACGGCCGGCAGCAGCCCAGGCGTGCGCCGGCGCGGCCGTTGGCGGCCCCGGGCGGTTTGAAGCCGAGCAGGCGGAATGGCGGAGCCGCGGCCACCGGGGGACGGCCGAGACTCGCCGGCCGCCGGCGCCGGCCCCGGCCCGTGGGACCGCACCGAGCAGGCCGAGAGAGGTACGGGCTGCGTGTGCCTGCGGGCTGGGAGGGAGCGGGGAGCCGGGAGGGCCGCGGGCAGCCTGCGCCCCGCGCTCGGGCGGTGCCCGAGGGATGCGGCTGGATGGCGTGGAGGCGAGGGGCGGCCAGGTCGGGCTGTGCTGTCCGGGCTGCTCCGGCCGGGGTTCGCATCCAGCACGGGCCGCGCCCCGGGCAGGGTAACGCCCGCTTGGCTGAACGTCCCTCGCTCGCGGCCGGCCCCGCAGCCGCCCCCCGGCTCGGGGCGTGGGCACCGGGCTGGAAACGAGGGAACGCACGTCGGGATGGCTCTGGAAATCAACACTAAAATGTGGTGGGGGTTTTTTTCCTTTTAATTGTAAAGTCCTGGTATGTTTCTCAGTGCCTACCACGGGCGCTGCAGTGGGCGTCCGGGAACGCATATGGGTTTGAAACACTTCACCAAGGATAATATAAGACGTGCCGTAGAAAGCAGGTTCATGATAGACCTTGGGCTGAGCAGGAGTTCTTTGGGAGTAGAGGGAGTGAGTGAGTGGTTGAACTGACAGTTTGTGGGGTTTGCTTTACTCCCGCTTCTTTTCCCAGATCTGCGCCGGGAAGATGCCGAGAGCGATTGGAGTGCTGACTCCTGGAGTGACTATGGCAGTCGTGGCAAACCAGGGACTACTTTGGGAAGGACCGCGGCAGACGGGAACGTGTTTTTTCCAGATATTTTTCACACCGATCATCTTTTGTTTTATGAGAGATTCAGAGCTTACCAGGATTACATCCTGGGTAGGTAATTTTTTCATAGGAAAATAAGGTGGTGTCAGTTTTCTTGTAGTGACTTTAAATAAGGAGAGTCACTTGTATATTACACTGTGAGATGCTTTTAATAATGGGGGCTGGAAAAGATACAGTGTCCTGTCATCACTTATGCTGTAACCTCAGCTGCTCTAGCTGGTGGACCACGAGGCAGTAATTTTAATATAAGTAAATAAAATTTGAATGATGGAAAGGCAAAGGTGTTAATAGTGGATTCTGTGCTTTGTTTTATCTGGTCTTCCTAGAATTTTTTTGTGTATTGTAAACCTGTTTAAGATAAGGCATAGGTTATGTGTTTAATACCATTGGCACTGAAACCTTCAGTGTCTGGAGGGTTGAGTCCTGGATGTCTTTCAGAGGAGCACAAACCAGATGCTCTCAAGCTCTCTCAATACTAAGCAAACCAGCAAAAATACTGATGGTTATCACAAACACAACGAAGTCCAGCGTGAGAGGTGGGAGACGAACATTTCAATTGTGTTGACTTTCATTTTCATCTGATCTGGAGGACTTTTCTTCCATTCCTTGCATAAATGTACTGTCTTCAATTTCTTTTTAGCTGACTGCAAAGCTTCTGAGGTGAAGCAGTTCATAGCTGAGTACCTGGGGAAGGTCCTTGAGCCCTCTGGCTGGCAGGCGATCTGGCGCACTGATGTGTTTGAGGTCCTTGTTGAGGTGAGTGGATCGCTGCTGCTCAGGCATTTGTCTGCAGTTAACATAATTTACCTCTGTAACAGACTTTTCTAGGTCTCTCAATGTCCAGGTCATACATCTCTGTTGCAAACCTTGGATGTTCAAACTTGCAGTTCCATCACGTGGTTGAAGAGGGAATGAACTTTGTAGCTCCTCAGCTCTTCTGCCCAGTTAGTGACAAAATTGCTTTCACTGGCCCAGACTAACTCTTTGGATTGTTTGTATCCTGTGGGCACTTGGAAAAATGAGCCTCAAAGGGGTCGCAAAGAGCTGTGAGGTATTGATTTGTTAGAGTCTGAGGATGTTGCTTTTGCCATTTTTTAAAAACAGCAAAACAAAAAAAAAAAGGGAGAGCAACTTACTGGCCTTGTTATGAGCATTGTGAGGGGTTTGAATGAAGTTTTGGATGTGGAAAAGGCTCTCTAGCAGTGTGGTTGTGAGAAGCTTAACTCTGGGTCATTGTTCAGCTGACGAGATGGCCTTGGCTGTACTGTGCCATTTGTGTTGCTTTGTGTGGGTCAGATGGGACCCAGAATGGCCCTGACTGAGGCACATCACGTTCCCTTCCCTCAGCTGGATCTGCAGTTCTGATCTGCAGAGCTGTTTGTTCCCACAGGTGGTTGGTGTGAATTTCTCGGCTCTGAAGGCAGTTGTGCAGCTCAGTGAGCCGTTCCTGTGCGAGTCCCAGGATGGCAGCTTTACCCTGGAGTGCCTGCAGGAGCTCCTGGAGCTGAAGGAACATCAGATCCTACTGCAGGAGCTGTGGGTTGTGTATGATGAGTCAGGAGAGTTTGACCAGACAGCACTAGCCATAGAGCACGTCAGGTAGGACAATTACACCCTGCTAATTAATACCCACTGGGTCCTGTCCTGAATTCTTGGGCCATGCTGGCAGCTCCACAAGCCAAGTTTTTCAAAGTAAATCTGATGACTGGTACTCTGAGGAGACTGCTTTCCCTCTCTTTTTCACCCCAGAGTTCTTTGGATTGTATTACTTGCAGACTAGTACACTTCTTTCTCTTTAATAACATTTTGGTGGATTTTTCTTTTTTGTCCTATTCTTCTTTCTGCATTTTGCCTCCTCCTCTAAATTTGCTCTTTATTCTTTAGGTGTCTCTTTACATATTCTATTTTATTTTCCTTCTTTATCTTCTGTCTCTTTTCCATCTCCCTTTCTTTCAGGCACTACATGCTGTTTGAAACCTCTCTACAAACAGGCTGTAGGAGTGGACAAATAACCTAAAATAGGAGGAATGACCAACATTTTCAGAAAGAAAGCTTAGCCGAAGGGTGATTGGCCAAAACCAAACAACCAAAAAGCCTCAGAATCTGAAGAGTGTCAGTCCTGCTTTTCCAGCTTTTAGCTGTTCACTCCTTTTTGAGGAAGTAGGAAACAGGTTATTACGAATTTTGAACTTAGACACACAAAATAAAGCTCTTTATGCAGGTAAGCAAGAGGCAGGAAAGATGACTTTGTGTGTACTGAGCAGCTTAGGGGACAGTAACATGAATTTAGAGAGAAGTGATGCTTTGAAGTGAATTCTCACATTGGTTACACTGGTGTTGCCAGTGCTGTTGACTCTGCTCTCCTCTGTATGATTTCACACTTCCTTTGCTTCCAAAGGTTCTTCTACCGCTGCATCTGGAGGACCTGGGATGAGGAGGAGGAGGATGAGTTTGATTACTTTGTGCGATGTGTTGAGCCTCGACTGAGACTGTGAGTGCAACACCTTTGCTGCTCTTAGGGCAGAACCACTGGAATGTGTGATGTGGGAATAGTGACTCACAATCAGGTGTAAAAAGCTCCTGTTGACTTGTAAACCAAAGCAAGTTCTAACAGCATTCACTGTCTGCTGGTCAAAATTTTGTACGGAAAGAGAGCACAGCTGAGGTTGCCACTTGATTTCTGAGCCCTCCGTTTTTCCCTGTAATCCTTGGCATTCCATCAGATGGTGCCCCAAACCCAGCAGTAGTCACCCTCACACAGGTACGAGTTTTAATCCTAATAAAAGCTGGCATGGGATACTCCATTCCTTACCTCTGGGCATAAAATAAAAACCAGAACAGAGCTGAGTGTAAACAAAAACTTGTACATTGGTCATTCTGCATGAGGAATGTGTGTGAATCTTTCTTAGTTTTTCTAATAAAGGCTTAGATATTACCTTTTAAATTGTTACTCTTTTTTTATGGCTGTGCTTACGCGTTTATTTTAGGGTGACTTTCTGATAGTTGTATACAGTCTTTCAAGGTGGATGGACAGCTGTTTAGAAAGTAAAATCTTTGTGTCTGTTCAGATTTTCTGGCTTTGCTCCTTTCAAATAAAGTGTAGCCGTGTTGATGCAGACTGCAGAGAACCTTGACTCAGGTACTGATGCAGAACTCCTCAGGTTCTCTCCAGGCTCATGTTTGGTCTTTGAGGATTGTGGATGTGCTGACCCCTTGCTCTGAATTGCAGGCACTATGATGTCCTGGAACACCGGGTGCCTTCTGGGCTGGTAGCTGATTATCAGAACTTGTTGTCTCAATGTGAAGAGCTTTATGAGAGGTTTTTAAATGTGAGGAACAGCATACCAAGCAATGATTCGGACTCAGAAGCAGAAAACGTTTCCATGGTGGAAGGACTAAAATTGTATGACAAAGTGGAGCACTTAAAACAAAAGCTAAAACTAATTGAGAATCCTCTGCTGAGGTAACTGGCGGGTTCGTGCGGGGAGGAGGCTCCTAAGGGCAGTCACATAACTTGGAGGAGGTGTTTACTGAAGGAAGAGCTGTTGGCTGTGTTGATCTTGTTGCAGGTACGTGTTTGGTTACCAAAAATACGGCAGCCTCCAGGCCAAAGGACTGAGACCAACGGGTGCCAAGGTCACTCATGTTGTGCCCTTGACCATGACAGCGAGTCTGCTCCATCTGTTGGCAAGGGACAAACTTTGCCCAGGATCTTGTGAAGGCCTGGAAATAGAGGTGCAGTAACGAGAATTGTCTGTTAATAGTTTTTCCTCTCAAGAAACAATGTGGAAGAATAGGTTAATTTGCCACGTGCAAGATAGTACATTTGCAACATACTGCAGTGGTGGGATTTTTTTGTCAGTTAAAAAAAAACCACTGTAATTTAAACAATAAGTGGTAAAACTGGATTATACAAATAATTTCTTTTAATTCATTGGTGCCTGTTGAGTACTCTGTACAAGCAGCTTACTTCCTGTGTGTAGGAAGTGAGATGAACCTGTAATAATTCTACAATGAAACATGGTAAGGTGTAACACTTGAATTTAGTTTTGAAATTCCCACGTCTCTTGATGCTGCTGATAATGATCTAGAGTTTGAAGGAAGAAATGTCATTTTCTTGCTTTGGTACTGTGTAGGATGTACATTTATTTTAGGAGCAGTTACGTTTACTTTTAGTGAATTCAGACAAGACTTGCTACTTCAGCAGTAAGAACACGCTGGATTCCTTGCACCCAAATAAAATGGTTTGCTGTATTCTGATCATGTTCATGAATTACACTTTGCCAAAATGGAGCCATGGGGAAGGTCTTGGAATAACTTTTAGGCTATAAATCTGATTTTCTGACTTGGCAACTGAAAAAATGCTCTTATTATGTTTACCCTGGAATTTGCTGGGAAGCAATAAATGTGTAGTTTTTCTGTACTATTTGTCATCCTTTGGTATAGAATTCCTCAGTAATGTTTGTGAAGGCTATCAGCCTGCCCTCTATCAAGGAAAAGGACCACGTGGACACTGTTTGCCACTCTGGTATCTGAACTCTGTTTGGGCACGACTCGTACCACGAGCAAACGCAGGAGTATTCAGACCAGCTCTGATCTACTTGCTGCATTGTTTGGTTTTTATTTTCTTTACCTTCTGTCATCTATTTCTTCTTGGCAAATTCATGGCAAATCACTTAGGCACAACTGAAGTGCTGGCCTGGAACCAAGGCCATAGTGAAGTTTGCTTTGGGGTGCATGTGCTCCTTGATCTGTGTATGTGCCCCAGTTTTCTTCTGGGGGAAAGGGCACGGGACAAACATCAAAGGCACATGTTAAGGCTGGTTTTGTCCACAGAGGGCTACAATTCTTGAATTCAAAGTAGAAATTTTGTGTTATTGGTGCCATTAAAAGGGTTTCTTTTAAGCAAAAGCAGCAGCATTTAATTGAAAGCAAGCTCCAAGGGCATAAATGCATCCATTTTTACAGCATTCTTTGGGAGCTGATTGTGGTTTTTGTCTTTTGCAGTTTCACCATGACCCACTGGCAGCTGTAAACGCCTGTTACGAAGGAGACAGAGTCATCATCTGTCCCGGCCATTATGTTGTCGATGGCGTGTTCTGCATTGCTGATTCAATTGAGCTAGAAGGTAGAAGGTTTGCTAGTCAAAAGGTCCTTAAACAAGTAAATGGAATGTCTTAAACTAGCTCTGTGTAAGGATTTACTCTTTGCAGAGGTTGCCAGGAGCATTTGCTTTTTTCTTCCAAGTATTCCTGTTTGTGCTGCAGAGCTGTGCCTAATGCAGGGTGGAGTGAGCTGTTTCATTAGCCATAGTGCAGATAAACTGCAGATTCTGTTGATTAATAGAAAATTCATAATTTCCTCCTATTTGTCTGCATAAATGGTGATTATGTAGGTAATAGAGGGGATTCAACAGAAACCTAAGGGACTTGGTGGTTGTAATAGTGGAAACAGAGAAGTTATTCTGAAAGGCTTCTACTAACTTCTTAAGAGTACTTGAGAAATGTCTTTGTTCTTCTTTGCATGTCTGAATGTGCCTCAGGGGCAGCCTCTGAGCCCTGCTGCTGGTACAGCCCCAGTGAGAGCAGGGGGAGGGAGCCAGGGGTGCTCTTAGGATTTATTGATGGTGCTTGGAGCATGTCAGTGATGGGGAGCAGGGGCTACCAGCCTGACTCTGCATTTGTGGGAAGCACGTGGGTGGAGGAGGAAGCTTTTAACACATTTTTTCTGTAGAAACAGACACAACAGATGTGATTTTAGCATTTTTCTTGCAAAATATTTGTGTTTTAAATACTTCTGCTCTGCGTAGGATATGTTGCTGTCTCTCCCTCACCATTCTTGATTTCTCAGTGTATTCCCCTGCTTTAAGCAGGCACACTGTTGCAGTGTAATAGTCTGTTTATCACTGGGTCTTCTGCAGCTGTTCAGATACTTATTTAGTTGCATTTTTATCTTGTCAAAGCTTCTTAATGAGAAGAAGGCTGAGAGTTTAATTTCCTGCTGTTCTGGACTTTATTTTTCTCACCCTTTTTGTTTTATGAGTGTCATTTTCTTCTTGCCCATCTCCTGTGTGTGTTTGATTTATACAGATACACGTTGTGATAACCAGTGCACCTGCAGGACAAGGGACCTCGATAAAGTGCTTTATTTATCTCAAGAATGACATTGTTCTAAAATTGTGTGTGGTGCTATTTATTGCTTTTCTAGCTTTGAGGAAACTGAAATACAAATGGTGCAGTAGCACACATTGAAGGACGAGCTGCTCTATTTTAAGGAGCAAGGCATATTTATGTATGTATTTTTAGTACAAACCATGCTCTGAGTAAAGTACTTGTCAGGTATTTAATCTTCTTATATGAACTCCTGTTAGATAAGGTGTTATAGCAATAGGAGCAGCCAGGAACGTTTGAAGTAGGAGCATCAAGACAAACTCTGCTGGCACTAATCTGAGCAGCTGGCTGCTTTGGTGGCTTTTTTGGGATGAAGGGGTGACTCATGGAAGATATGTCACTTTGCTTAATGGAGCTTTTATTTTTTCCCAGCCATTGTGCAAGTAAGTACTAAGGTTGAAAGTATGAAGATTAGCAAGTCAGGGATAAATAAAAACTTAGAGGAACTAAATCAGGGTAAGTAGCTGTTGCAGGAAGTCGTGATAAAGATAACTTCCATGCCTGACAAAAAGGTGTTGCAAAGGCACCTGGGAACTTCCCTTCTGCTTGTGCCATAGTTGTTCAAGCTGGCTGGGAACCTGCAGCATCAGCCCTTCTCTCTCTGTGCTCAGTGTCAGTGGATGACAGTGGCCTTTGGCTGCTGTGGAGCCCCTCAGCCTCAGGCAGGGGCACAGCCCTGCTGGGGAGTGAGCTGCTGCTTCAGAGGTGAAGTGTAAAGCAAGCTAAAGACAAAGGTAGAAAAACTGCAGGCACTCTGTAGGACAGTCATTCCTAAAACTCCTGCTTTGGATAATAACCTCTTTCTGGAGCTGAGAGAAGTTAAACTACATCTGACTTTTGCTGTCCTGTGGTGCTCTCTTTTTACGTGCTGGAACTGCCCCATGCCCCCTCCTCTCCGGGGGTCACTGTAAATCAGTAGCAGAGGGAAAAGATTTCTAGGTAATATCATGTGTTGAAGTATCAATCACTTAAGTTTGCATTAAATTGCCTGTCATTAAAACTTTCTGCCCACTCTTGTTCAAAGGTTGTTTGGGGGTTTTTTTTGGTTTGTGGGGGGTTTTTGTTCTTTTTTGTTTGTTTTTAACATTTCTACTTGCACGTGGCGGTATCTATTTATTTATGTACTTGGTTAAAAGCTGGCATCCTGCTCGGGCACTTCTTATCTGTGTGCTTTCAGAAAACGATAGGACTCATGCTGCTTTAATGGATGTTGCATTATTGCTTTCCTTATCATGATTCTTGTCAGTGACAAGCAATAAAAGCTTTACATGCTCATAAATTTTCCTTTAAGTGCTTAAATGCTGACAACTGTGGATGGCTTAGTAAATCAATGTTGGCATGTGCTTGTGAAAGCTTCTTTTAAACTGAATCGGAAAGCCTGTGCAACACAAGAACCCTGAATTTCCCCCCAAATTCCGGGCAAATAGGGAAGTTGAGTGAGGCATACTAACAGTATGTGCTTTTTTTCCTCGTGTTGAGGTGTGACTGCTTTTTCTCTCTGTGTTCTTTGGAACCTCTGCATGCTCTAGTGAACTTCTGTCCTTTGAGAGCAGATTGGAGGTACCTGTGTGTTCTCAATTCCTGTATCCCCCCTGCTCGGTTGTAACTTTTGGGAGTGAGAACTTTGGCCTTGGCAAATGTGAGCTCAGTTACTCATTTGTTCAACTTTCTCAAATTACTTTGCATTTTGTTGTGTGCCATTCAAGTAAGGTAACTTTTTGGTTTGGAGTGCCTGTACCTTGGCACAGAGGGGATGTAAGGTGTAGCCTGGCCACTTGGTGAAAATCCTATTCAAGGTATTAAACCATCAAGCTTTAAACTTCTGTCATTGATTTAAGAGTCTATTATGTACTGAGCACCTCACTGTCACCAGATATTCTCCAAACTTGCATCTTTCACCTCTGCTCTTAGGCTATGGCCTGCCAGATGATGTCGTGATAGAAAAACAAGGGAAAGGAGACAACTTCTTTGACTGTACAGGAACCAATATAAAGATCTCCAATTTGAAGTTAGTGCAACATGATGCTGTGGAGGGGATTTTAAGTAAGTGTAAAAGCATCTTGACCTTTTTGTGACTCTTCCGTAATTAGTGTTAGAATTAAAGCTGGGGACCCAGTATGTTGCATGCTGGGTCTTGCTTAGCAGCTGCAACCTTGGGAGCGCAGCGGAGGCTTCTCAGGGCAGGGCATTCTGTGCCCTCCCGTAGTCCGTCCTGGATGGCCCCACACTTCTGCTCCGGCTGCCAGCTTGCAACTCAGTGATGGCAAAGGAGGTGAGACGGCTCCCTGCATGGGCTGCAAAGGTCTTCATTCCATGCTGTCTCTCCTGAGCCTAGAGCCAGCACATATGCTGGCCCCCAAAGGCAGAGGAGAGGAGCTGTCGGCAGGCTGCTCCCAGAGGCAGAGAGAGGAGCACATGCCCTGGAGCTTCAGGCTGTGCGGGTACCGGGGGCGGGGAGGGCACACGGACAAATGGTCGCAGGGTGTGGGGGCGGCACATGGCGGGGTTGGGGTAATAGGACCAACGAGAGAAACCCGAGGGAGTGGTTAGGACTGGGGGCGAGGGAAGGCAGGAGACCATGTGGAGTTCACTTAAGAGGAGAAAGCACCATATTTGGCACCACACCAGTATTGCAGTTAAACAAAATATTGTAGAGAGGAGCCCTACAGGTTTAAATATCAAGTCTTCCCCCTCTTTTTTTTTAACTTGCTTATAATGTGGACATCAAAATAACTTCTGGTTGTACTTTGAAGCTATTGTGGCTCTTATGCTTAATTCCTGTACTGGGATAAGATCGTTTGACTTGATCATTGTTCTGCTGTTAAGGCAGCCTGACTCTGAGTGCTGCACAGCCTGTGTCAGGCTGCCTGGAAAAGGAAACAATTTCTCATTCCACAGAAGAGCCTCCATGGCAATATTCAGCTGCAGCTGACCCCAGCCAGTGCTCCTCTGAGGAACAGCACATGCTGTAGGAGTCCTGTAGGACTTTGTTTCCAGCACCTTCAAACTGACACTCAACTAAGTCTAAATTGTATCTAATGAGTTTATTGGCATGGCCTTGTCTTCACAGAAGATGCAAATTAATATTTTGCCTCAACAGAAATTTGGAGTTTGAACATGTTAAAATGTTTATTAACACTTGTATGCATGTATTTAATATCTTTTGAATCCAAAAGTCTCTTAGGAATGTAATGAAAAGAATTATTGCTGTCATAAAAAAAAAAAAAAGCCAAAAAGCCTCTAGTACAAATCTTCAACCAGTGCTGCCTTGTAGCAGTGCCCCTGCTTAGACCAGAAAAACAGCATGAGTTCAAACCACACATGAGCAAATCAGTGAAATGAACCTGAAGTGGATAAAATGAAAATGGAGTTTTATCACACTGCAAAGCTGGTCCAAGGCTGTCTGTCTGTAGGAGGGGTTTGTCTTTGCAGAACTGGTTCATCCAGCAGTAACTGTTTCTGTGTATGTAGATGTCCATCATGGGAAAACCACGCTGGAGAATTGTGTCTTACAGTGTGAAACCACAGGAATAACAGTGAGGACATCAGCTGAGCTACTGATGAAAAACTCAGACCTCTACGGGGCCAAGGTACACATTCATTCTTAACTTTGGCTTATTTCCTAATTTAGAAGAAAGGTTTCTCTTTGGAAATAGTGCAGTCAGTCACAGGGTGGCTTCTGTCGCTCTGGGGAGAACCTTTACAAGTTCATTTTGGTCAGCTACGTGTTACTGAATCCAAGATTGGTCCCAGGGGTCTTGTAGCCTCTTATCATCTCTAGTGAAATGTCTCAGGCTGATTTGTGTGTGATGATAGCAAAGTGATGCAGTAGCAGGGGACATCTGTGAAATAATCATTGCTGCATAGCTGGTTCATGTCCTGCAGTACTTTTAAAGTGATTTTCTGGTTTCTCTGCCCATAACTAGTTTTCTCATTTCCATTTGTTCTGCAAGTGAAGTGCCGTTTTTGGACTCCTTTGATTCTTACAGAGGGATGATAAACACAAAAATGGATTCTGATTTGGATATTTTGAAGAATGATGGGGCTTGAGGTATTGAGAGGGATGACTAAAGCACAAGCAAATAATGCAAGGCTGTGCAGCTACTCTTCAGCAGGCCTTCATGGACTGGTGCCAGTAATACTGTGGGGCCTCAGCCTTGAGTAATGCTGCTTGAGCTGGCTAACAAAGCTGTGAAGCTGGAGGGGTAACACAGCTTTGCATTGTGCAAGCTGGTAGATGAACACAAAGATCTGCCATGGAGTGGTCAAGTTCAATTGTAAATGTGCCTGAACTGTTTGTGAAGTGCTACCAACTGTATCTTGTAGGGTGCTGGTGTGGAAATCTATCCAGGAAGTGCTTGCACCCTGCTGCACAACGGGATCCACCACTGCAAGGAGGGAATACTGGTCAAGGTCAGTCCCAGCCACGAAGTACTGGTTTGCCAAAAGCTTATCACGGCTACAGCTAGTGCCTATAGGTTTGGGTTGGCTTAAAACCCTGCTGTGCTATGTTGGGATTCTTACATGTCACACGTGATGACCATGGGACCTGCTTGCCTTGGCCTGGCCACCAGAGTCACCTGCTTTTATTTCTCGCCTGCCAGAAGGAGAAAATGCCTTTTGCAGTGTCACTTGTGTAGGCAAATAATCCTGCTCTAGCCAATACAGAGAACTGGTTCTACCTAAAACTGGAAGGTTTTTGTATCCCTTTAGCTGGATGTGACATGTTGGATTTCTGCTTTATTCTGTAGAACTTCTTAGATGAGGATTATGAGGCTCCCAAGATAACCATGGTTAACAATATGATCCATAATAATGAAGGATATGGTGTGGTCCTGGTTAGACCAGTGATGGCCTCTGAAATGAAGGATGCTTCAGCACAGGGAACTACAGGTATTTTTCTTTTCCTAGAAGAAACTCCTGAAACTAGTAAGTCTAGTATACCCAGGTTTTTGGATTGTATGATTCATAACTTGTATTTGAAATTTGTGGCTGTCATGAAGTACTTAACCAAAGAGTGAGTGGGATGAGGTGACAAGGTTAAGATTGAAGAAAATTAATTCCAGGATTTTTTAATGATGTGGCTGTTTTGCATGGCTGTTGGTGACATTCTGACTCTTTCCTGCCTTAGGGAATACACAACCTACCCAGGCAGGTGATGAGACGGCCTGTGCAGAGGGCTCCAGGCAAGAAAAACCTGGATGTGTAACTGATGAGTTGGAGTTTTATAAGCGAGCTGAGACTTCTGAACAAACTGAAAACAACTCTGAAATTGCAAATGTACTCGGAGCTACTTCTGCAAAGAACAGCCAGATGCACAAGAAGAGACTGAGTGAACTGGGGTTTACAGAAGCTGATGACAACTTAATGTCACAGGAAACATTTGTCTCTGTTGAGGGCAATCAGTTCAAATGGAATGGGAAAGGAAGTTTTGGTATCTTTCTTTTCTGACTGTCCTGACTCCTGCTGGCATTGTGGTAGGTCTGTGCAGTTATTGGTCAGATCACAGGCCAGGAGTTGTGCTATGTTGTTATGCTTTTATTTCCCAAGTGTAATCCTTATTAAAGGACTGGGGCTAAAATCTCACTTGGTTCTTTTGTCTCATCTTTTCCAAACCTTAAATCTCCTGGGTGAGCTACCTTTGCGATGCATGCATAGCAGTTCTTTCCCTTGCACTTCATTTTAAGCCTGGCTTATCTCTTGATAATGTCTTATCTCTGTTTTTAAAATCAGCTTTATTGCTAAATGGCAGAATGGATCAGGTTGGAAGGGCCCACAGTGGGTCATCTGGTCCCACCTCCCTGCTCAGGCAGGGTCATCCCAGAGCTCATGGCACAGGATTGTGTCCAGAAGTTCTGGAATGTCCCCAGTGAGGGAGACTCCGTGGGCAGCCTGTTCAGTGCTCGGTCACTGCTCAGCAAAGAAATTCTTCCTCCTGTTCAGGTGGAACTTCCTGGGCATCAGCTCCTGCCCGCGGCCTCTTGTCCCATTGCTGGGCCCCACGGGGCAGAGCCTGGCCCCTGCTCTGACACCTCCCTTTGGACACTTGTGGAGAGCTGTGAGCCCTCGGGGCGAGAGCCTCCTGCACTGCCCTGGAGGAGAGACGCCTGAGGGCCAACCCCCTGCAACCTGCTTCTTTTCCCTCTGCTACTGATTTACAGTGACCCCCAGAGAGGAGGGGGCATGGGGCAGTTCCAGCACGTAAAAAGAGAGCACCGCAGGACAGCAAAAGTCAGATGTAGTTTAACTTCTCTCAGCTCCAGAAAGAGGTTATTATCCAAAGCAGGAGTTTTAGGAATGACTGTCTCCTACATTTTAGGAATGATGGCTCCTACCATCACTGTCCAAATACTTGTAATATTACAAATGCCTTGCAAGACAAAGCTCCCATCACTGAAATGTGTAACAGGTCAATCTTGACAGACACTGAGGCCACTCAATAATGCAAGTTTTGATGTGTTTGTGAAGGGTGCAGGTCAGATCTCAGTGAGATTGGCTTTCTGAAAAGCTCCTCAACTCGGGGTTCCTGCTTAGGCCCACAGACAAGCAGATTTCTTAGCTTACTTTATGAATTATCATCCAGTTCTAGCAGAAATAGGTACCCTTCTCTTAAAAAATGCTTTTGTTCCAGTGGCTCAAATAGAAACTGTTCCAGCTGCTTTACTGTGTGCCTGTTTGTAGTTGATTGTGCCTGACTGCTGTGGTCGGGTCCTGCTCTGTGTAGGTCCACCCACATGTTTTGTGCTCTGCAGACTGCACTTGAGTCACTCCCACAGTAGGATGCACTCGTGTAATTGTTGGTAAATCACTGGGTGGTCTTAACCCACTCTAATAAGGCCTTAATCTCTCAGCAGAAAATTAGAACCTGGAAGCAGCAGTATAACCAAGTACCGTTTACTTGAGAGTCCTCAAAGAGTCAGAGCTTTTCTTCAAAGGCTTGTTTTAAAACGTGCCCTTTTGTTCAAAGGCTTTTCTCCAGGTTTGTATGCTTGTTTAATGGTGTGAATGTTTAATAGTGTGAAGCATGTTTGTCACAGGTATTTTTCACATTAGCACATTCTTAATCCTCACAAAGTCACCTGTAAGGATTTATAAGGAAGTGCTATTCATTGATGTGCTACTGCAGTTTGGGAGAGAAATACTGCGGGTTAAAGCTGGTGTTTGCCAGGCACAGTACCTTTGAAATGGCTGATGCTCAGTGCCTCCAAGGCTTTCCAACCCCTGCTTTATTGCTCTGAAACTGAACTGAGGTCACAAATGGAATATTGGTTCCATCATGGTATTTAAATTATCAGTAGTATTTTGTGACTTGAGGGAAGTGTTTCCAACACCTGACTATTTCGGTCCTATCCATGTCTCTGTAGATTTGTGCCTGTGTTTGTCAAGCTGTCTGTTGTCTTAACAGACTCTCTGCAGCCTGCAAATACTTTTCTTTTTTACTCCATGATGCCACACCACCACATCGGAGTGTTGTTCACCTGTTCAAAGGAGTCTTTCAGTTTGTCTTATTTTCTATACTTTATAACAGTAGCAGACAATAATTCTTAGTGTCATTAGGGCCCTGGAGCAGATTATGGAAATGGATGTCAGGAATGAGGCCACTTAGCTTAGAAACAAATTGGTTTATTAACAAAAAGGCCAAATCCCTTAAATAAAAAAAACTTATCCAGGTTAGCAGCGATCCGAGGCAGCTTTAGCCTAACCGGCTATAAACCCAAATCAAAGGCCCACAGTGCTGGGTCTTGCCTGGGCTGGTCCCAAGCAGACAGTTTAAGAAGCAGGCCTAGGATGCCCCAGCACCGGGCTCTGCCTGGGCTAATCCCGAGCTCAGGTGTGCAGGGACAAGCTGCCACCACCACAGCAGGCAGAAAAGGCAGGCAAAGAGCAGCTCTCCCGCCTGTGCTCCCGCTTTTCTACCCTCCGGCTGCTCCCATCCCCGCCCGCTGTCCCCCTCCCAGGGCGGAGATGAGCGGGGCAGTCCGGGCAGAGTCCTTCCCGTCGGTCTGAGCCCAGAGAGGGATGTCCGGCCTTTCGGCCAAGGGCTCGCTGGTCTCTAGGGGGGAACTCTGGCTGATGTCAGCAGGACTTGAGGCGGGAAGCTCCCAAATTGAAATGCGTGTTGCCATGGAGCTTGCTGACAGGCCCAAGGGCTGACTTCTGAGAGGAGTCTTTTTAGCCATGTGTGAGGGGCTTCTCTCTTTGGGGCACAGCTAACTTGAGGATTTAGTCAAAGATATTATTGGGTTTTCCTAACAAAATTTAAACTCTTGAACTTTGTTAAAGACCTAAAAACAATATTTAAAACTCAAAACATCAAGGAACACACAAATCACAAATTCTCTTACCCTCTGAAATCAATTAACAGCTTAATTAACTATTAACTCATTCATAGTTTGAATTAAGCACTTGTCACTTAATGAAAGCGAAAGCCGAATCCTTGATTTCATGTGTGACAATGGAGAAATCATTTTGATTTGAAAGTGCAATGCACTCACTTGAAAAAGATGTTTGATACACTTTTTTTCTCTTGTGTGAGGTGCAAAGTGTTGCAGTATCTCCACTTTTCCTGTGGTTAACATTCCCCTATCTACAAGATTCTGGATTTTTGGACTTCCTTAGTTTGAGACAAGTCCTTCTAGAAATACGTTCTAAGATGAGATTTGGGTTCTGTTTTTTCTTCAGGAATTCTTAAACACATTATTTAAATCTGAACCCAACTGCAATTAATGTTTTTACCTGGTGATATTCTATGTGGGACAAAAGGCATCTTCTTCCATCACTTAAATTTGTCTGTGTTTCTAGAGAGAGGAAGGTAACAGGGAAAGGTGGGTGATTTACTTAAAGGTATGATGGTGATGTATGACTTGCTTCTTGTTTAAGCTCTCTTAGGGTCTATACCAGTACTTTTAATACGCTTTTAATGCTGTTCCCAGGTCCTGGTACTCGTTTGCAAAGTCATGTTCATGCATCGCTGGGGTTGAGGACCACCTCCCATCTACAGCTTTTGTACTATGCTACTCTTTTCTTCTTTGAATTCCAAAGGTCTGCCTTATGCTAATGGTGACACAGAAGGCAAGATAAGACATGCAGAGAAAGAATAAGGTTTTGCAAGATTGGATCTTGAATTACAAAGCAGTCTAGGAGGGTGTGCCATCCTTTCCCTGCTTCTGGGGATTGGTGTTTTGAGGGCAGACAGAACTCCTGATTACTTTTGTCTGTTTGAGTACAGAAGAATCTCTTCCTTCTTCCACTTGTTTGAAATATAGGGAGAAGCAGCAGAAACTTTTTAGCCTTAAGATGGGATGACAGGAGGTGTGAAAGCCTTTGTCTTGCTGGCATCTCACCACTTTTTGGGTCTTTGTAGTCATTCCCTTCTGCTCCCTGCTTTAGTGGACACATACTTCAAACCACGACTGCCTCGAATAATCACTGTTCGATATGCCTGTCTTCTGTTCCATTTCCATTCCTGGGGGAGGTTTCATAGATTATCATAGTTTTCTTTTTGGCATTGTATCCTGCAGTAATAGATTGCTTTTCAGTTGTGAAGCTTTGCATTTTCTTTTGGACATGAAAATGCAAGCCTGTAATTGTCTCATGGCAGATAGATGCTTGATGATTTTGATTAGAATAATTAAATTCAGAGAGAGCAGCTGAATTAGCCAGATTTAAGTTGTTATTTCAGTGTATCCCTTTATGCATGGACATTTCATTATGGTAAGTTTTATTCTGCCTTTTTGGCCATATATACCAGGCTTACTCTTGCTGTTTGCTGAATAGTAAAGTGATACAATAAATTAATCTCTTGGACTTTTAAAATTGCAATTTCTTTCAAATCAATACAGAAATTGCCAAAACCCCCACACAGATGAACATTGATTTTGTTTTTTCCATTAGGTATATGAGGTACTTGTGTTTTTACTCCTAATGAAAAATCAATTTCATCATTTCAGTGTAAGGTAACTTTGATCATTCCTACTGTTTGAGGATGTTACTCTTCAGTTTTCAATTTAAACATCATCTGTGTTTATGTTCCTTCCCTGACTGAGAGTAATTTGAACAAACCAATAATTATTTTGTTAGTGCTGTTTTAGAATTTTCTTTGATTCTATTGCTGTATTAGTGGGAAAACTTGTCTGAGACTAATGTTATGGGGAAATTATAATCAAGGCACAGAGGAAATACTCACTCTGATAAATTTATATTGTAGTACGTAAAAAGCTGTGATAGGAACCTTAATGAGACCAATAATATGTGTAATATTTGTTACGGTGAAATCCACCATTTCTGTTCCCAGCCTAATTCCAGGACTAGTTAATGTGGAAAGCAGTTTCAGAATCCACCTGGAATTGTGTTTCATGTGATCGTTGGATGCTTCTTAGAATATAATTCCATTATGGGTTCGATAGCCATCTTAAGTTGAATTGTATTTTACAGTAACATACTGCCTTACTTTTGCAACTGCAGTAATGCTGTTTTTACAAAACTTTGTATAAAATTGCTAATTCTGCTTTCCTCTCTGTTTGCTATTGGTCATCATCAGAAGCAACAGCCTGGCCTTATTACGTTGCCTTTTGAAGATGTGATTGCAATAGAATTAATGAAATAACTGCCTGAATTATTTAAGAACACAGGTTTTGGATAACACCAGTAGAATGTTTTAGAAGCTACATCTGAAGTAAAGAATGAATGTTTTATTTCTACAACAACTCTACAAATAATGGGGAAAAAGTCATTCAGTGACATAAAGAAAAAAGGATCATTGATAGCCAGTAACTTCTAACCTGGGTAAGTGTGTCAGCAAGTGAGATAAAAAAGAACAGTGGAATAAAAGCCTTAGAAACCGGTTATGCCAAATGTGCAGCAAGTTAAAATAGCAGGGTGAACTTTCTTGAAGACATAAAGTTTTAAAGGGAACTTATCTGACTTTGCAGTAAGAGAGTTTGATTTAAATTTATACTAAATCCATTACTGTAATGTGTCTTGGTTTGAAAGACAGGTGTCTGCTAAGGAAGGCAGGAGCCTCCCTTGGAATGGAGAATGAAACCCCCTTTCCGTCCGAATTATTATAATTTTGGAATTAAGGGCTTTCAGGCAAAGATATGAGGAATAGGAATAACAGTTCTTTACATATATATATATATATATATA
>VWZW01000978.1:366946-425500 GCA_013397115.1 Edolisoma coerulescens | reverse complement strand
CAGCCTTGGGGTCCCGGCGATTTTCTCTGAGGCACGGTGGTGGGAAAAAGCCGGAGAAAAGCCGGACTCTGCAGTGGTGGGTTCTCCCCCAGAAGCGAGCGTGGCCTCTCTCCCCCCAAACGCCGAGAGAACACACCGCGCCAGGGCCCGCACTGCACCCCAAGTAAAAAGAGGCAGCTCGCAGACCCTCCCTCCCTGTGGCCAGGTCCTTTTGTCTCTCTTAAGTACTCAGTGATTTGTCTCCTAGCTGCCTGTATGGGAAAAATTCTTTAAGAGAAAAGGGAAAACAAAAGGGTAACTCCTAAAACCCAAACAAATCTCAGATTATATGGAGAGTTAAAAATAAAGCTTAGCCTGCTATGAATAATTCTCTATTCTAAATTCTGAAATGCTTCAGCCAAAAGTAGGAAAAAATGAACACAGAGGAACAGAATATCTTACCAGAATGCTGTACATGCTTTTACTTTCTGCTACTCATGCCTTTCTTTTGGGAGAACTTTTTTTCAAATGAGTTTATAAGGGGTTTTAAATTAACACAGACAAACATCATAACTTCTCTTGCTTCAGTGTTTTCAAATCTGTAAGAAAATGGTATTTTGGACTGTATTGATCACATCCTGGGGGCAACGGGGTGAAATGCTGTGCTTTTCTGTAACTAAGGCTCTCGTTAGGGGTGCTACTTTACAACATGCAATGTTTTAAATCTGTTATAAATGCTGGAAGGAGGTTCAGGTGTAGGGAAATAGCTATAACTTTACTATTTTGTATCTTCTTAGATGTTAGCAGGAAGGTCTAGAGCTTTTGAGTATATTCCTTTTTACAAGCAATTCAGTGTTTTTAAAGGGGAAACAAAATATCTGTAGGGGGCTTCAACTTTCAAATTATGGCCCTGGACAAAACAGTCATAGCTGACTGATATTATTATATATTCTGAGGACATTCCTAAGGTTTCACTCCAGATTGCAGATGTCCCTCTAACAGGGCTTTTATTTGCTCTAAACTCTCTGATTGTATAAAAATATTTGTAATTTTGGGAAATATTTACTGTATAAGAGAAACAACACCTAGATGTTTTACAAGTGAATTTAGTGCTGTCTGATATGCCTGACTGACAGCCCTAAGGACAGAATACTCCATTTCATGTCCCAGAACAGACACATCATAGAGCAACAATGTGCCAGAACTGTTAAAAATGCAGAGTGAAAATTCAGTCTCTTGGTGCATTCGTGGTGGTGCCATGTATTCCATCTGTTCTGCTAATGCAGGCAGCGAAGCACACATCTCTCCTGTGATACAGTGACTTTATTAAGGCAGAGATCTGTCTGCATGTAAAATATGATTGCATAAACAATTCGTATAGTCTACGTCTAAGATTTCTGCCAAGCACTTACTGCAGCTGGTTACTATAGGAACAGGCAAAGGAGGCTGGTTTAAATTTGTTACTTCACTGTGCGTGTGTGGCTTTCTATTTTCTTGTATTTTGCTTGAGATGGGAAGCATGCCAGTGTAATGTCTCTGCACAAACAGTTTAAAGCTCGTGTGAGCCAGTCCCATGGGAAGTACAGCCCTGTTCCCTGGTGTAAACCACTTGTTTGTGGGAGTGCTCTGCCCGAGTCCTCTCAGTTTCCTCAGTCATTTTTGTATGTAAGGGTGTATTGTCAGAAGCACTGGCACTGCATTTGTGCTCCTTCCCTCCTGGAACACATCTATTAGTTGTTTTTGTAAAAAAACCCCTGCACTAAATCAAGGTGAACACACCAGGAAAAGTGGGTGGACATAAAAAATGCCTGTAAAGCTCGACAGTTTCATATTTGAGTCACAGTTAGGGGTTTCAAATCAGGGCACAGAGGAGAAAGCCACAGCAGCTTCATTGACTGAAATAATGCTGCCAGCGAGGAAGGTAGTGGGTAAAGGGTAGGGCAAGTGTCAGTGGAGAGAAAGGATGAACATGAGTGAAGGATAATTGTGCTTTTACGCTGAGCCTTCTTCCTTGGGAAATGTTCAGCTACTGAAAAACACCAGTTCCAACAGGAGAAAGAACTTCACAAGTGACTTTGCAAAGCTGCCCTGGGTTTTCCACCAAAGCAGTGGTGATTTTGGACAGGTAAAGTGGTCAGTCTTTGTTAACTGAACAGCTCCCACAAAACGTGGAGGGCACAATGAGTGGAGGTGTCCTTGTGTGCCGGTGAGCTTGGCACAAGCTGAAACCAGCCACATCCCTGTGGCCCAGGGACCTCATGGGTCTGCTTGGGAAAGGATTTGCTGTAACTGACCCAGCCATACCTTCTTCTATGTGATTCTGTTCCTCACCTGCTAGAAGTGAGCATCTTAGAAAAACACTGATAAACACTGCCAAAAATGATAATTCATTTAGATATCTTACCTGCGTGCAATGCAATGCAAAGCAGTTTACTGTTATGTAATTAAAAGCTACATTTACTGCACATCAAGTCATATCTGATGTTTCTGATATGCCAAGATTCTGTGGAAAGTTTCAATTTCTTGCCATCTCTAACAAGTCCCTCCTGAACGTACAACAGGGAGCGGATGCTGCAGAAGCCTTGAGGTCTGTATGGTCTTACCTTAATTTTCTCCTTCGTTTGATCATAGTATTTAATCATAGTACATTAGATTGATTTAAAATTATTATAGCTATCTGGTTAGAAAAAAAAATTCATAGTGATAATAGAGAATGTTAACCCAAAGAAGATTATTCTGCAGTATTTGTGCTCCAGCAGATGTTTTTCTTCGATAAGTGCTGCAATCAGGACAAAGAATAGGGAGTTATATGGATTTCATGCTGAAATGTGCATGGAAAGCTTTTCCATTTTATTAAAAAAAAAAAAAAAGTCTGTGGGTTTAAAAAAAAAATCCAGCTCTACCCTGTGATTCAGAAGACTGGCAGGTGAAAGCTGCCTCCTGATGACCTTACTCATTCAGAAAAAGAACAGAAGTAATTTTCTTCTTCAATAGAAAATCTAAGATATGCCTAAAATTCATCTTGTGATTAAGATAAATTAGCAGTACTTACATGAACACTTCTTTTGTTCAGGAGATAGGGTGCATGAATCTGTAGGAGCTGGCAGAGTGCAGCTCAGGAACAGAGCTGTCCCCAGCCGTGGCAATCAGAGGAACCCTGGCAGAGGCTCTTCAGCAGCAGTGGCACAACTCCATGGCTCTGCTCTGGAGGAACACACACAACAATTCTCCCAACAATTATTTTGTGTGCAGGACACAATCTGCCTAACAAAACCACCGATCTGTGCCTCTGGATGTTGCTTACCATCTCTATTCCAGATCATCCAGTTGGTCTTGTTTTGGTGGGTTTTTTTGAACAAGCTGGCCAGATAGAAAAATTTCATATTTTCTGTCAAATTGCTGAGAAAAGTTCTGTACAGAATCTCGAGTTATTACTGTTACTCTTTAGCCATAATGTCAGTAAACCAATTATTCCTTCTTTAATTTCTATCTCCTGGACAGTTTTGTAGTTTTGAGCAAGTATTTTGCTTCTTACCACATCTTTATCTGGGTTTTCTAGCAGACTCCTGTGAAGAATTCTATCACAGGCCTTTTGTGATCCTGAACAGGTCCTGCCAGCTGGTTTTTGTGTGGTTAGTCTATGATAAAGTTCATGTGCCTCATGGTGGCCTGCAGGGAGCATAGCTCATCCCTGCTGCTTGTGTCTGTCAGAAAATTGTCATCGTAATTTTGGTTTTCGTAATTAAACCATTTTATTGGAAACTAGACAAGTTTAAAAAAATGTTTCCTTCCAGTTCAGCATGAGCAGGTACTGTATTTCTGGTGTATGGCTGTCCTGGTTGTGCTCTCATACTGATCTGAGTCCAGATAAATTTAACCACAGCATTTATTTTGATGCATTATCAACTCTGTACCAGTCAAATTCAATATCTGTGTTTCTGCAGAATGAGTCATCAAAGATTCTTTTTCTTAAGAAAATAGTGGTTGCAAAGCAATTTTAAAGACATACTTTGGTTTAGTTCTAAAAGCTAATAGACCTCCTCAGATATTGAAGGACAGAGAGAATATATACTTTCATTATTTATACACTGAAGTATATAAAGAATGAAATTATTTGGGAGTGAAAATCTTTCCCAAAACTGGGCCAAATCTCCATGTAGAAATTGGATTATAGATAAACAAGTGCATTTCTTAAGGAAGCATTGACAAACATTCCACTGCTTAGTTTTGCTTGAATAACCCTCTGTTTTGTTTCAATAATTCCTGAGGATTCATGTCTGGGCACATTAAGAATCAAAACATGCTCCTTTTCCCTAGCCTTGGATTCATTCATGCCTTTCATGCTTGTATCTAGGAATGTCTTCGGAGGGTTTAAATAGCTGTGGCCTAAGCTCTGTGAGTCACTGGAGGAGAAATGGAGATGAGCAAATGAATACTTAAAAAAACTTGTAGTAGCAAGGATTTTTAAATTGCATAAATTTCACAGGCATTGATTGCTGTGCTTTCAACAGCTGCTGAGATCCTCATCAACCTGTTCTGTGAGGACTAATCACAATGGAGCAAGGTTGCTGTTTATTTCACTTACAGTATCCTAGGAATCAGTCCTTTGCATCCATCTGCTTTTTATGGGCACAGTTTATCTTATAGGAAACTTGTTGGTTTTTATATAGTAAGTTGTACAAATTCTATTCATCTGCCTCCTTGTGCTGTAAATTTTTTCCTTAACCATGACTTTTTGTCAAAACAGAATAAAGTCCTTTTCCAAAATTAAGAAATGTAATTTTGAAAGTCTTGTGGTATAATAATGTATGTGTGCTCACACTTTGTGGTTTGTTTTTCCTTAGAATGTAGTGAAAAATATCATGCTCTAATATGAGAGTTTGTCATGTTTTCATTCTCATATTACACATCTCTTTCATTTTATGTATTTGGATATGTTTAGAAACAAAATTAAGATTGAACAGTAGTTAAGAAATTTCAAATTTATGGCTCTGTTTACAGCCAAATTTTTCAGTAGCTACAATTGTGGTCATTCTTAGACAGAAGGACACCCAAGGATTACTTTGTGCTGTAGTCTGAACCACCATTCAATGAGACAGCACACATGAAATGCATGAGAGAGAGTAAAAACTTGTCTTTTAGCACAGAAGTATATTTTTAGTTGCTAATTTTTATTATATTGTCAAACAGCACAATGCATTAAATGATGACAGTGACACATGGTGATGCCACTGGTAATGTTTAATATGAGGTTTTTCTTGCACTGGATACTTAAAGCCTCTTTCTGTGGACAGTTAATCTGCATTAGCTGTGCGTAAGAAAAGAGGATCAGTCAAAGAACTGTCTATTTTAATTGTAATCAGTTTAAGAAAGCTTGGGGCATCGTATGGGGGAGGGCTCCCTCATAATTTGACCTGCACACATACAAAGGAAAGATGAGCTAACACCAAAAAATCAGCGAGAACTGACCTTTCCTGCAGAAGGATATAATGTAAACATGATTTAGAATGAACAACCTTGGCTTAAAACTTTGATATCCAGCCAGGCATAACGGATGACCAGGAGATTTATTGGAGGCTGACACTGCCCAGTGTCTCTTGCATATTTTGGTCCTTCAGCACAGTGACAGTGGCAAACATTCCCACCCCTGGAGCTGCTGTGGTTTGGTTACAGCCATTGAGAGCACCTGCTCACGTCTCTGCATGGGCTCTGTAATGTGCCAGTGATGGCTCAGGAGGAATTTGTGCCACTCTAACACCACAGAGAGTAGGTTACAGTGGAAGTGGCACAAATTCCTTCTCAGCCTCCTCCTGCCTTGGACTCTTGGAAGATATTTTCCCTTTCCTTGACAGAGAGACAAATAGGCATCATCATCATGCTGGTTTATGCTGACAAGTGGATCTGTGCTCCTTCAAGGTGTGCTGTGTGAAAGAGAGAAAATGCTTTGATTCTCTCTGCTCTGAGCCAAAGTGCTGATTCCTGGGCTCCACTGCACCTCCAGTTCCTGGCCCAGCACCAGCAACTCTCACAGTTACAAACATTTTGGTAGCTGCTGTTTCCAGCTGAGAAGTAAGAATGCTGGATAAGGTAGCAACTCAGTGCCAGGAGCGTCTGGGTTGAAATGATTTTGCACACACATTCTTTTCTGTTCCTTGTGAAACCACCTCAGTCCTGGCAAACAGAAATACACAGTCTGATACACTGGTTGTAAGTTTGAACTGGAGGAACTTTTTTTTTTTTAAAATATAACACACTCCAATTCAGCAGGTAATTTCTATTTGTCTTATGTATTTTTGTGTCCAGGCTACTCTATTATTACCTTTTACTTATACTGTTTTTCTTACTGCTGAACATAACCACGAGCCTCTGTTAAAGGTACTACAACCATTTTCTTCAGTTAGCAAAGGACATAATTGTCTCCAGTAAGATTTAAGCTTGTTCTTTAAAGCTCAAGTGTTCTACTAAACTGCTGTCTGCCTGATAGCAATCAGAAATGGATATTCATTCCATCGATTCACTGCCTTCAGAAGGACGAGCTTTCTCTCGTTTCAGAGGAAGACTATTTATGAAGCAATTTAATAAAAGATATAGATAAAGAGCAAAACCATAAAGCTGGGATTTCTTCAGTTACTTTGGTAAAGCAGCCAACATTACATTCTTTCCATTTTAACTGATCTAAACCACTTCCTTCTGGTGTAAAAAATGCGCATACTACTCAGTCAAGAATCTTTGGAGAGTCCCCTCAGCTGTGGAAATGCTGTTCTTCTTCACTTAAGCTCTGAAAAAACAGGATTTATTTGTGCTAACAAAGTGTTTGCCAAGTCTGTGCACGGTCTCATTGAAACTTTCCCACTTGGTTAAATGCTGTTTATATTTCCATAATTCTAGATCTGCATTTTTTATGATTTTTTTTCAGTGTTGTATACTATTTGATTGCTTCCTTCAGTAAAAGCCAACCCAGTCTCTTCTTGTTTTCTTTGATGGGAACCCTCTCTTTAATCAGGACATTCAGCTGGAAATACTACCCACATGCATAGGGCATACGAAAAGCTTTGCTAGAATTTTTCAGAACCATAAAGCAACCTTTAAAAATGCCACTGATGTCTGAAAGTTCATTTCTTGATTTCCAAGTGCTTAAGATTTCAGTTGTCTGTGGCTGGTATTGTCTCTGTATCAACAGACATAGATTAGCTGCTTTTATATGTGGTTTTCTGCACTTTGGGTAGTTGAACACTCCAGCAGCAGGACAGAGTAGAGTGAAGATGCAGAGAAGGTTCCATATGTATTTGAAACAAATTAAAACAAACATCTGTAGAAAACATGCTTGGATTTGAAACGAAATGTTCCTAAAATACCAGCACACTCTTCAAGCTTTCTAATTGCTGCCAAAGTGCAATCTGTCACAATACACATATTACAATATGTATTACAAATATATTGAGAGAAAGATGAGAATATGAAACAGTATTAGAGAATTATTCTCATTCTATTGATGTGTTGGGTCGAGTTATGGTATGGAAAATTTCACCATTTTATTATGAGCAGAATGGGTTGGAGAGACTGGAATCGCAGATGTGGTCACGTATTAGAAATTTCCCCTGGTTTTGTACACTAATCAAAGATAACCTGAAATCATTAAGTATAGTCTTATACACAGAACTACATATGTCAGAAAGGGATGCAGGAATGTTTATGTATTGGAGACCTCTTGCATTTATGAATTCACTAGAAATTACCTCTGGAGGAGAGAGGAGTAGTTGTGGAGAAGGTGTGGGTTTACAGAAACAGTTCAGATCCAGCAAGAAGAGATGTTGCTGCAATCCAGGCCTGTCCACACAACTATTGCCAAAGTAGAACATGGCAGACAACCTCCTTCCATGCAGGTATGCTGAGCTGGACTGCAACTGGGAAAATGTCTTTAGAGAAGACTGTACTTTGTTTCTGATGCTTCAGTTGGGATACTGCGTTCTGTCATCTTCGTAGTCCTGAAAAGCAGACTGGAGGCAGGTCCATAGGGCTTGCTTTGCCATGGGGTAGGCTGCCTGCTCCATTCCTGATGCCGAGGGGAGAGCATTTACCTTTGTCAATTTAGTTGTCTGACAGCTGTTAAGAATCTATATATGCAGTTAACCAGTTAATATGACTTTGGTTACAAAGTCTTCATTGAGTCTCAGTGAGATTAATAGGATGCTACGGGTATTGTTTATGTATGATTCCCCTTTCCATAGTGTTTCACTTTGCACATTATGCAATGTAGCCTCACTGGTGTAAAGTGAATAATCCTTGTATGACTGTGCAGGTGAAAGAGGCAGCAACTCCTTTGAGAGACCCTGTGCAAAGGCTGTGTTGTGCTGCTTGAATGTGGGGAACAAAGCACACAGGTGATTTATCAAAGCCAGGGTGAGGTGACACGGCCCCTGCACTGCCGGGCTGCAGGCACAGTTTGGCACACCTGGGGAGCTGGGGGAAATCCCACAGCATCCCTCACTGCCTGGGTTCACCAGGCACCGAGTCCTGCTCACAGCAGAGATTCCAACAGATCAGTGCTGCCACAGAGAACACTGAGTGGAGCTCCTGTATCCCAGCTGTGAGGGAACTCCTGTGCTGCTGTATCCCAGCCCCACCCAGGGCGTGGAGCTCCTGTATCCCGATCCCAGTGCTGAGGACACACCTGTGCCGCCCCAGCCCCACCCAGGGCATGGAGCTCCTGTATCCCGATCCCAGTGCTGAGGACACACCTGTGCCGCCCCAGCCCCACCCAGGGCATGGAGCTCCTGTATCCCGATCCCAATCCCAGTGCTGAGGACACACCTGTGCCGCCCCAGCCCTCCCCTCAGGGCGGAGCTGCCCCTCCGGCGCTGCCGCTGCTCCCGGGCCTTTAAGCGGGGTTGGCGGAACCCGCACGGCCCAGAAGGGTCCCGGTCCCCGGTCTGAGCCGGGATCGCTGTCTGGGATCTCATCTTCCAGCCGTGGGATGCCCGAGGTAGGCCCTGGAGGTGTCGGGAGGTTCGGATAATCCCCCTTGGGAAGGGAGGAATGTCGGTGCTGAGGGTGAGCAGCCCCACGGGGCTCCTCCCCTCAGGTGCTGAGGGGGACCCGGCGGTGGTCGCCCCAAGGCAAAGCTGCCTCATTTTCTATTTCTGTTTTTTAGCTATCTTTTTTTCCTATTAAATGGTTATCTCAGAGGTCACCCGAGGGCGCTCCAGTAGCACTGGTACTTCAGCTGGTGTCTAGATTTGGCAGATTTTACCTGCACAAACAATTCCCTAAATTACCAGAGGTTTTTATCATGTTTTTCAACAAATGTAAATAAATTAAACATAGCATTATGGGAGAGAAATAGATTCTCTGGTAAAAATCTGTCATAATTGAGAGGTCTGCATTGGGGATTATGGGAGTAGCAGCATTTACTTTTGGGCTTCAATAAGGTAATTAAGAAGGATACGTGTGTGATAATGTGGTTGGCAGTCACAGAAGTGAGTTGGAAACTCCGGTTTGTTTTTTTTGTTGTCTATAGAATTTTGTAATCAGCTTTGACTACTTTTACTCGTGGACCCTAAATTAGAATGAAGCCTGCCCTGTACATTTCCTGTAACCATTAAGCTTCTCTTCTGAGGTGCATTTGAAACATTCACATAAATTCAGCAGAAGTTTGGTGCATAACCGGCATGTTTTGGTGTTCCTTGGGAATGGTATTGTTTTGCATGGCTTTTGGACACTGGTTTGCAATGATTCCAGAAAACGAAAAGATGTTTGAAGAAGTGACTGCAATGTGATGTAGTGCTGCTGGCACAGCTCAGAGGTTGACTGAAGATGCACACATTCCCCTCACCAGTAGTTTCCACTTTTTTCTTTAATATTTTAAGCTAGAGAGTTGTTCCAAAGCCTGCTGCAATTAGTGAAAGTACATTAAACACAGCAGCGAGGGAACTACACCTCCCACCTGCAAATATAAAAATGCAAAGTTCCTGCAAAACACTTTGCAGATCAGGTTGAGAAAAATGCAATGATTCCTGAACAGTCTGACCGCTTCTTTTTCACCTTTTCAGACAGTTTTATATATTAGGGAATTTCCAGTTGAGACTGTGAGGTTTTTTTCAGTATCCAAGTGTAAACTTCTATGTCTTTTATAGCTCAATATTACATAAATGTCTGGCAGGTTCAGTTAAAAATCTTCCTAATAAGTACTGCTCTTAGAGTTATTGAATGAAGTTAACTCACAGTATTGCTAATTTTCCTACCTGGCATAAACCTGCAATTCAGGTTAAGCGTATTCCCAAAGCTGAACACTGTATTTTAGTATCTGTTATTTTCTTATTTGTTTGGAAAGTAATACCCTTTTGTTGCTAAATCACGTTTCTGTTTTTATAAACAGCTTTACCATGGAAAACTGTGGGTCTGACATGCAACAAATATTTCCCATAAGACATCTATAAATATATTTTCGTGATTCGTTTAGTGAATAATGATTTGGCAAGTGTTAGGATTTGTCTGGAGCTGAGGTTTGAGCTCCGTAACCACTAGAAGGCACTCTGGTATAAAACTTCCTTCAGCTGCCTACAACCCCCGCTGTGAGTTAAGGACAAAACATAAACAAACACGACTGGCTTTAAGCGATTTCTCTCTAAAGACAGTTGTGCTCGCTCTGATTTGAGGTGATAACCTTCCGAATATCGTTCCTGCGGCTGCACCGGGGCTTTTGCTCGCCCGTTCTGGGAGAACACGTGTGCAGGGTGACCCGTGCGCGGGTTATTGCCGCTGTGTCACGGGAGGGGGCTGAGTGTCCCACGCTCAGCGGTCTCTGCCGCGGGCACCAAGCCGCTCCTGGCGCTGCTGCCGGGGGATGCTTCACCCACCGCACTCCGCTTGCAGCACGGGCTCTCTCCGAGAGGCCTGTGACTCCGGCGCCCTGGCTCTGAGTGGGACTGCGCTGCTGCAGGGCTGCGGTTCACAGTTAAACACACAAGTCTAGGAATGTGGATGTGTTGCTATAGTAACACTAAATTGTTTCGTGTGGAGAGTGGTGGCACTTGGAAATTGCTTCTGTTTAGTCAGGTTATGAGATGTTTCCAGTTTAGTGAGTAGTTTGGAAAACAGTACTTTTCAAGTTAAAACATTGTTAAAATAAAGAACATAACCTTTTCTCTTCTCTTTACTTCATCTGTAGTAGTAATTTTCTAATTTTATACATTTCAGTGTTGCATATTGGGTTAAAACACCGCAGACCTCTGGAATTCAATATTGGAACAATTTCAGTCTCAACGTTTTTGAAAGGTGTTCTGTGAATTATATTTAGCACCTTCGATACTTGCCAATAGTTACTGAGTAGATCTGCAGGACTATGTATCCCAATCAGAAAAGGCAGTTATACTGGCAGAATTCACCTAACCAGTGAAATTCAGTATATGTCAGCATGAAAACTGATAGTCATTGTAGCTAAATGTTGAATGTCAAATTCTGAAACATCAGAAATGTTTTTAATCTCATTTAAATATTATTTTGAATAATAATATGCTTATTCTCCCTTCTTATTTTCAATAAAAGTTTTCACTTTGACAAAGAAAATACATAACTATGAAAATGTAAAGAATTTACTAGATTGTAGCAAAAAATCAGGAGATCTTGAACTTGGGCTATTTGTGACTTCCATTAATCCCGACTTTCTTCTTTTTCCTCATATGTGATCTTTTCTGAATATTATTTTTTTCTTTGCCCTACACCCTCACCTTCCCCTTTCTGAGTCCCACTAAAGCACTGTCTGGGAGGACAGAGGGAAAAATCTCTTCCAAGAGATTTACTACTTAAATTACTTTTTCTTACTACTTCTGCTAAGTATCTGAATCATGATTAGTTGTCAAGGCTGGACCATCAGTCCCTCTGAGGTTATCCTTTCCTAGACCTATGTTAAGAGATAAACCTCACTGCTGTCAATTTCAATAACATAATTTTGCATATTAGGCATCTTTAAAAATGTTAATTCTATGCTAATTTTTTTTATTTCATGCAGACTAGCTTCAGGAAAATTTAATACCTCTGCTCTGGAGGAATATGTCACATTTCGTTGCTTTTCGACATAAATTTTTCCCAGTTGTAGGAAAAGAGATTTGCAAAGATATGCCATAAGGTGCTCTTTATATAAGTGAATCTAGAAAGGCAGATCTCTCTGTGTGGACATCAATTAATTATATATAATACTAGTTTATATAATCTGGTTCCAAATACATTATCCACAACCAATTGTGTTGCTGTCATTTCCATTAGATTTCTAGGAACACTTAGTGAGATGGAATAAAGTTGAAATCAACACTTTTGTGGAAGTGTATGACTGTTTAGAATGTACTAACACTTCAAATTAAAACCTCACGGGATATGCTTTTTTTTTTCAAAAATCCAAAGTGCAGAATATGGTTGGCGTTAAACCCAAAGAATAAAATAGTTTACTCTTTGACAAGAGATAAAAATAATGCTTTTATGCCAGCATGAACAATCCAAGTGATGAAATGCTTGGGAAAGTCCTTACTCGCTTTTATTTTTGCTCAGTGATCCAAGCAGGCTGCTGAGCCCCTGCTGCGCCTGGCACTTGGGCATTGGATGGTTTTCCTGCATAAGGGCAGCTACAGGGATGAGGCAACTTTGTCAAGTCAGCTCGCTGGAATGGGCGGCTTTGTCCTTGCCAGTTTGAACTTAGTTAAAGCAGTTACTTTCTTGCCCTAAGAACCAGTGAATTCTGCCTGGGAGTGGCCACAGTTCTGCCATTTAGTGCAGAGAGAGGTAAATCTTTAGAACGTGGTCATTTGTGACTAAACCATATCTAGAGGAATGCTACACATGGTGGTTTTTTTTTTTTTTTTTTTTTAATCACAAAAACCTATTGATTCTCAGGAATTTGCATGTCAGCTGAGACCATCACCTGAAGACTGTTCATGTTTTTCTAAAATGATCAGGATTTTAGCAGCACTCCGGGACTTTTTAGCCAAGCAGATGTGAAGATGTTTTGCTTGCCCTGAAGCTCTGGAACTCTACCCACCCTTCCCCAAAGAGAAAGGCAGGAATTGTTACCTTCTGTTACTGGTAGCAAATTATGGGGATATCTCCAGATTAAAAGGAAACTATTTAGGCCCATATATTGCATTTTCTTTTTTCCTTTTTCATTTCTTCCATCTCTTCACTTCATGTAATCCACAGAAGCAACAAGTTTTAAGTTGCTTTAGGAATATGGTACTCTTTTCTTTTAGTTATTTTACCCCCAAATTTAAGCAAACAAATATTCTTTTCGTCCAATTCCTGAATTACTACTTCCCATAGAGAATTTTGTCAGCCATTAAAAATAACGTATGATTTTGAGACTTAATCCTTTTGAGCCATGCTTATTTCTGATCAGTAACTTGAAACAGCAAAGAGTCTTTCTACTGCCTCCTAAACCTGTTGTGTTTGTGTGCTCTGCCAGCTTGAGGAGCAGATATTTGTGAAGAGTTTCTGGGCAGTGAGAGCTGCAGTTCTGTTAAGCTTCAAAGCCAGACCATACAACCTCCTTGCTTTGCCAGTTGTTCAAGCATAACCATCCTGCTGCTCTGGCAGTTTGTATTCCACTTCTTGAGAGGTGCATGATAGCTGATACCTAGAAATAAATGTAACAGGTCTGTACTTAAAGTGCAGCTGGCATTGGTGAAAATGCCTGGGCTTTCAACTTTCAGAAAATAGGATCTTTATACAAGTACACTGATATTATTATAATTTGTTCCTGAATGTCTTCATCTCTCTGGCCCACAGTTACAAGGACACTGAAGTGTGATGTTTTATAAGGAGTGCTCATAGTCTGTAAATTTGGAAATGTTTTGCCTTTGAGGAACAGATCTCCCCACTGTAACTATATAAAATATATTTCACTGTCAGGTAGTAATTTGCATAAATATCCTTTGAATCTTGCTGTATCTGATTTTGTGCAGAAAGCTCCAACCAGATGTTCTGGTAAAACACTTGGGCTTACCCTGGGTACAAAATTAGCCCAAATCCTGGCTCTTACTATGGTTTTGCACAATTCCCTGATATCTTTAGAAAAACCTAATCTTTCTCATCTCCTGTAAGTATCATACCACAAGTGCTTCTGCTGTTGTTTTTTGAGTGTTTTTCTGACACCAGAAAAAAACCCCAACCACTCTTAAAAAGTTAAACTCTTGTTGCAATTAAAATCTTGGTAAGGAATATAACAGTCCTTCAATTTTGAAGACAAAGCTTGAGTTACTGTGATTAAGGTAAAGACACAATCTTTTTATAAATCAGCGTGTTCTTAAATTTTGTAATGGATGCTGATACATGATGAGTAACTGGAAGTAGGAATACATACTTGCCTCTATTCATTGTTTCTGTGAGTTAATGATCATACACATTTTTCTACTTTTTTCTTAGGTTAGGCCAGAGGTTTTTTTTTTTTCCAGACTCTTATCTTTAGAGGGATGTTGCATGATCTTCAGTGTAATACAGTGATGATAGAGACTTATTTTTTATATATCTAGTAATTTTTATTCAGACCTACTGACTGTCATGGACAATCTGAAATGTGACTGCATAGTAAAGAAGTGATATTTGGTTCTGTGATGGTAGAGCAGCTATTCCACACCCACTTGGACACTGTTCTCTGAATGCTTCAAATAATTTTTCTTCAAGGTAATTCTATAGGTTTGCAGGCCTGCATTGCTCTTTCACTTGAATCAGATAATTTTTACGTTCCTGTTTTCATTTAGAAGTACATTGAAGGCACTCATACTACAGTAAGCATATTGAAATTCCTCAGGGAGACATTTAAAACTCAGCAGGCTGGTAATCACAAAGACCATTAAGACCATCCTTGATTAAGTGTTAACTGTAGTAAGTGTTTAGGAACTGGTAGCAGGTGTAAGACTACAGAGAACAGAGGCACAAAATGGCAGCACACGTGAAGCTGCCAGTACAGCTCACTCTTGGTCTGTAGTGCATTGCCTTGGATTTTAGTTTGTGACTTTTTCTAAGCACAGGCTGCTGGTGGTGCCAGATTTCATGGTGACCAGGTGCAAGCCCTGTTTCCATTCTCTTCTGTCATGGCTCTTATTTTTATTTAAGTTCATTTATGTAAGTTAATGATTATTTTATTTCTAAAAGCTGTCTACACAGCAGGATAACCACATTCTCTTCTTTGTCCACAATTTTTTTTTTTCCGTGCTAAGAGGTCAAGCCTTGCAGAAGAAAAATTGGCACATGAAGCATCCCATTGACCTTTACACCAAACTAAACTCCCTCATACACTTAATCTGTTATATTGATGGACAGTCATGGTTGCAAGTAGAAGATGCTCATCATTTCTTGTGTTTCCTGGCAGAGAGAATGAATCATATTGCTGGGATAATGAACCATTTAATGACTTGTGTGTTGATTTATCAGATGGTGCTGGAGAGGCCAGTTTAAGAATATAAAGCTATAAGTCACAGTGTTGCTGCATATGGCCCGTAGAGGCTTCTTGGCTCCCTTACTGTCAATTGCTGTGTTAATCAAGCCATCATTAGGGTGTGAAGTGCCTCCTTTTCATTCTGGTGTGGCATTTATTCAAAATAAGAATCAATTTTTTTTCAGGTTTGGAAATAGTTTAGCATGATAAAATCGGCATTTTTGCCTTTCGTAGTGAGCAAATTTCATCCTGGGTTAAAGAAATATATTAACAGTGGGCACAGGGATAGGCTGTACAACATAATAATTGGTCTGTGAAACTGGCACTGCACTGAGTTGGCTCCTCAGTGCAAGACTGCTAATGTTTTGTGCCCTAGCTTCTGTACTTTAATAAGAAATACATACATTTAACTAGTAAAGATGATACCAATGCCCACTATAAGTAAGAAATGACTGCATGGAGTTCCTCACTAAGAGGAGCTTTTTCATGACTTTTCTTTTTACAGAGGTATCTATTTTATTTCTTCACTTTAAGAATAATTTTGAGCTGATCTCTGGCAAAAGCTGAGAGAAATGTAGCCTGGAGCACTGCTTTTGCTTACTAACTGTTGCAATGTGGCTTACACTGCCTCAACCTCCTTCCACAGAACACAGATCAGTTTCTTGAATTTTTCTAGTTAGTCCACATGTTTCTTTAAGTGTGGCATGTACCTGTGGTGCTGGAGTTTCCTGTTAGGGGTATCATTAGTGTGAAAAGGATGGAAGTGTTCCCTGTCTGCCCTTCACACTGTTGTGTTGCCTCTCATCCAACAGCGCTGCTCTGTTAACCTTGTTCAGCTCGTGGTAAGTTGGAGTCTCAGCCTAAGCAAGCCTTACCAGTCTTGCTGCTTAACCACCTTCTTTCTGTATTAGTTGGATAGTCCTGTTTTTACATCATTTCTGGAATTAGCAATATTTATATCCTATAGAGACCATTTTTAATATTTTTTACTCTCATTCTGAATTCTAAACCTGTTTTACTGCATGGCTGTGGTCCCTAACTTTGTATCAGGTGCATCTTTGGCTAAGAGAAGTCTTTATTCCATCACCCAGGTGGTTCCCAAAATTACTGACAGACCTTGGTGAAACCTTCCTGGTGTGTTCTGGACAGGGAATAATTAATAACTGGTCTCTGAGTGAGATTGTTTAACCATTTTGTCTCTTATCATGCAATAGTTTCATCTTCATCTCATTTCCAAGCTTGCTTTGGACTGTCACCTGAAATACTATCAAAAAACCTCCTACAGACAAGTTACAGGAAACCTGATATCTAGACACTCTTGTGCACTGTTACAGAGGAAAATTAAGTTTAACTTGGTTTGTTTTGGAAAAAAAAAATCAATGTTGCCTGCTATATAACTGTGTTTTATCTTCAGGAGCTTGTTGATTGCAGGGGGGTGTTTTGTTTGTTTCACCATTGGTGCTGATGCTTTTTTTGTTCTGTTTTTGTTTTGAGTTTTTTAGAGCTCAAATTAAGCTGTTTAATGATTTTCCCAAGTTCCCTTTTGGAAGATCGGTTCCTTGTTTCCCATTTTTTTCAGTGTTCCGGCACTACCTTTGTCTTCCTTGGATTCTCAGAGCTTACAACTAGATTTCTTGGCTAATGAAATATTTTAGGATGAAATCCATTTGACCAAAGTAATTTGAAAACATGAAACTAGCCCATGTACTATAACCTTGTCCATTCTTACTATCTGATTTTATTCTCTGAAGACTTCCATGAAATAAATGCTTCATCTGAGTTTCTGAAAACATTGATCAGATTCTGTTCAGACTTAGAACTTCTACATCACAGCTGTTTCACTCTGCAGAACATTTTGCAAAAATAGGTGAACTCTTGGCCTGTCCGCAAAACTCTTTAGCGCTTCTGAGTAAACTCTTATGCTTGCCAAGGGAAGTAATTCCATGTATTTCCTTTTGTCCTTGCACTGTTTGCCTGTTGGTAAGGAGAAATGTGCTATGGGATTCAAAGCCCCTGCCGTGCCTCCGATGCTGAGGTGCTTTCCTGGGTTTTGTCAGCTGGCAGGCTATATCTTTCCCAGAATTTTGTCAGATTATCTCACTGATGTGTGCAAATTATGCTTAGAAACTGATATTAGTCATGATCAGACCCTTTATCTGAAAAGCAGGGAGAGCTGTAGGATCCAAAATGAGGTGCAGGATTTCTTTTGGTTTTTAAATTTTGGATAAAGTAAGAAGGATTCTTTCTTAATTGTTTTTTTTTCTTTTTAATCTAAAAGAACTTGAGGAGTCATTGCTATGGCCCAGTCAGTTTACTGTTGTACTTTTGGTGTTTCTCAGAAGGTATTTCTACACTACAGATCACAGTGGACTTGGGGAAAAACAGAGTAAGCTCAGAGGGTGTAAACATAGAATATGTTCATGGTTTGATCTTCATGACACTTTGTTAAGTATTAGCTTTGATGGTTGAAAAATGTCTTTTTGTGCAGAGAGATCTCCATTTCAGCAATTCTGTGCGTTTGAACTATGTATACTAACTTTAAAATACACTAGAAAATGATACATGTTCCATAGTACAAAGACTGTAGGATCCGTGGTCTGAAGGGTGCACACAGTTGGATGAAATGATCCTGAATCAGGCCTGAAAATCTATTACTTTTCTGCCATGCGGTGTGTAATTGTTTACAAGCATATTAGATTATTATCAAGATGTGCTGTTCTTTCTAGGGCCAGTTTTTACTGCCTTTCCCCCACCTTGTAACATGCTAAAATAGCTGTGAATGAGATAAAACAGCAAGGAGAACCACATAAGGGGGTGTTGTTAAATAAATGGAAATGACAGAGTGAGAGAGATTCTTTTCCTGTCCTGGTTTGGGAGCCTCTAGAGATCAGTATAAGTGAACATTTCAGATGCACTAAACACACAGACCCATGCCTAAGCTGCAGAACAAAATCAATAGGCAGCAGATGAAAATTATTGTGTTTGTTTCCATAAAAATAACTACTGGCTGTTTCAGAGTGTTGGTGATGACTGTTATTATCTGGCAGGTAAAAGCCCTTCAGAAAAGGGGCTTTCAAAGAGATTTTTGTAAGAGCGAGACATGTTTACTTGCATTTTTCTCTGGGTGTGATTATGTTGATTACCAATAATTAGTTCCTGCACCCTGCCAGTGTGGCTGACCCATTCCAGCCTGCTCTGCAAATGCTTAAATCCACCTATTTATTCACCAGATGCAGTCAGAGTAATACACAAAGCTGCCAGATCTGTGCAGGGAAATCCCTCAGCTGAATTTTGTTCTTTGGTACTTACACAAGTTCTGCACTGTGTAGTCTCATGCTTTTTTTGAATAACTAATGGTTTATGTTTTCTTTGTGCTTCATTGATTTAGTTTCCCTATCCAGTTCTTGAACTGAGAGTTAGAGGATGGCTGTAGCTCATTTCCTAACTCAGCAACCTTTATCCAGGTATTGTATAGCTATAAATTAAGTGTAATTGCCTCTAGCAAGAGTTTCTTCAAGTAGAAGCTGAAAAATAATTTGTCAAAATTAACAGGTGATAATGATTTAGAGTAAGCAAAAAGTGATAAAGTCTGGTTGCATGAAGTTACTGCTTTAATTCAGCTGACTCCCAGTTTTCACTGATATTTCCTGGATCTTGGGGGAGCATTCTAAGTAAAGTGTGTTTGGTCAAAGTGAATCTTGGGTGTTTTCTTGTTATCTTTGTCAACATTTCAGTTCATTGTGCTGTATTATTTGCAGCAGATTTGTATTGTTTGAAAACTCTATGCTATGAATTTTCATTTAACTTCTACTGATAAAGAATATGTGGTTTGATTATTTTTTTTCTGTGTCTGTGCTAAATTTGTGCTGTTTACCAGAACCTTGGAGATGTGCTCTTTGTGCACAAAGGAAAGGAATTTTGTAGCCACCATGAACCCAAGAGTCTAGACAAGAGTGTACACATAGAAGATTGCCTTTGGCTATACATTAAAAACAAACAAAGAAAACCCAATAAACAAAAAAAACCCACAACAACAACAAAGGAGCAACAACTGCCAGAATGAATTCTGTGAAAGGAAAATTCACTTCAATTAGTAGCACGGGACAGCCTTCTAGTTACATGGATCTCAGAACTATGACTGTACTGGCAGTTTAAATTGAAGGGATTTTAAGGTGAAGGAATAAGTAGCAGTGATGAGTGATATCTTCCAGAAGGAGAACAGGAATTGGTATTCATTTTTCCTAAGTTTCAGTAAGCTCCTGGATTTCCCATTCAGTATGCAAAAGACAACAACGTACAGCAGTGCTCAGAGCTGCTCTTTACTGCACAGTATATGCAAGTTGTAGCACCTTTTATGTTACCTGATAAAAGCTGTGAATATTTCATTCCATTAGAGGGTCAGTATGGCACTTTCCCCCAAAACTCTATTTCTTTTCATCTGCTTTGGGTGCAGAGAACATACTGGAGAGAATACAGATGGACTCAGCCCCAGTGCCTGCATGCACAGTAGCACAAGGCATGAGCATATGCGTGTTTTCTCGTTCCTTGCTCACTGTAAATAGTGTACAAAGAACATAATCCATCAGATATGGTTGCTGATTACTGTTCAGCCTGCTTGGCACAACCACACTGCACTAGATTTCTTGTCTGAGGGCAGATTAAAGGTATTAATAACAACCTGATTGCAGAGGATTTGTAGCAAGCTGCTTTGAAATCAAATGATATAAAGGGTACTGCCTATGACAAACCGTAGATGTGCTGTGAATCCCAACATGCAGCTCATAAAAAAGCTGTTGAAATTCTAAAGTAGGGAGACTCCCACACAGACAAGAGCTTGCAGCATCCAATCAGTTTAAGAGGTAATGCCCAAATATACTCTTTTTCAGGTTGAAAGGCTGGATCTATTACAAACCGTAAGGGTTTTCAGAGGCAGTGTTTTACAAGGTTCCAGTAATGAAATGGCTCATTTTCATCTTAACCAAGGAACTGCCAGCCTTTATAACAACACAACATTCCTAAAAAGTGCTCAACAGTCTAATGAGAACAGCTCCTGTTTGAGCAGTGCTGATGTTATGTTCCAGGGAATATTCACAGTGTCTTGATCTATAAAGCTCAAACTTTTGAAGCTACAGGTGATAAATGAGACTCACTTGCCTCTCTTCATTCTAGAAATTTAACCTGCAGCTGTAACAAGTTAAACATTTTGAGGATTAAGTGGTTATGGGCTAAAATGTATTTGGGAACATGTCCACTATTTGAAACAAATGTGATACAGAAAGAATGACAACAGGTTTTGATTTGAGGACTCTAATGTGAGATGTGCTACTTTGAGACATGTTTTATTTCGATGGGGCACCTCAGAAATTAAAATACTTTTGGGGGGCCTAGGGCAGGTTTAATATTTCAATCTCAGGTCAAAATCTTAGCCCTTTTAGCCTTATTTTGTGCACATTGCTTTAATGAATGAGAATTCAGAAGCACCCTTGAAGATGCTTATGTTATCTGCAGAAAATACAAGGAGAACAGCCTATTATTTAACTGAACCTTGTTTTTGTGCAGCTACTGCTTCTTTTTTTTCAGGCCCTGGAAATATATTGCTTCTGTCAGTGTTGGGATACATGCTGTGCATAGATCCTGTGGGGTTTCTGGCTTTTTTTCTTTCTTTTCTGCCCTGCTGTCTCAGTTCATCTCAGAATGACAGAGCACACAATTCACTAAACCAGCATGATTGTTTGAAAAGAGCATGTTTAAAAAGCCAGTAGCAGTCCTGTGAAACTCAGGGAGAAAGTTCTATTCAATGGGATAATGTTAAAGAATAATTTTTGTGTCAAATTTTAGAAATAGATGCCATTATTCCACTAAAGGTTTATTCCTTCTGATGTTTAGTTTTCTGTGACACATCCAAGATGTTGAATTTTTACTGGAGCCAATTGGACTTGTGCATATGGAATAAGTATTCATTATTTCAGTTACATATCATGTGTCAGATTATTTTCACTCATTAATGTTATATATTTGGAAGGGAGCCCTCACTAAACCCCAAAACAGTGCATCAGAAAATCCCCTCTGAGTGTTATTTGTTCATGGATGCCACAATTAGGTTGTTGAAAGCTGAGACATCAATGATTTCTGATCAGAAATCCTCATGGGAAGTCAGCCCTCCTGTAACATGTGGGTGATGAAAGAATATTGGCTCGCACGTAAGGGCAGCCTTGGCCCCTTGCGAATTAAACGGAAATCAATTGTCAATGACTGCAGAAAGTACCCTGGCTATGGATCACTGACCTGTCTCTAATTAAAGAGACTGGCAGGCTCTGGATTGTAGAGCTGCCTCTCAGCTGGCAGCAGAAAGTAAATGCAGTTTGGTAGCTGATGGTTGGAAGTTTAGAACAGCTTTAGGTGTTTAAGCAATACCTGTTGTGATTTTTTTGTTTGTCTACTTTGTCTTTGGTCTGCCCAAATTTCCAATTGTTTTCAATTTCACACTATTTCTGGCTGTAAAGGCTGTGCAAGTGCAGCTAGAAAGGTGCAGAATGGGTTACTCTACCCTTAGTTCCAAGCAGGATGCCAATATTAAATTTAATACTTTGCTATAGATCAAATGAAAGAATAGCCCCAAAACATACTTTGCTGTTTATAAATTAATGCATGTGCATAAAATGGGCTGTGGAGTGGGTCTGTCTGTGGTCAGAGGCAGGTGTGGGATGCCTGACCTCTCAGCAGCTGGTCATAAAACTTTTGCAGTGTTTCTGGTCATTTCCTTGAATAATACTGTTTTGTTGACATCAGAAGAATACAAGTTCCATCAGGAGTTATGGGAATCTGTGATGCTAACCCAAAAGTCATGTGTAAGATTTAGAAAAAGCTTAATAAACATGTCCTGTTTCTATAAAACATCACATTTATTTTCAAGTGTGATCAGAATTCTGATGCTCAGCATACTTGGTATCATCTTCCATTTTTAAGTATTTTGGAAGTTGGGAATAGTAGCTCTCTTTAGGCAGTTGGTCTTTTTTTTCTTTCCTTATGCAGCCAGTTGATCCGAAGGTCCAGGGTTTGTGTTTTTTGGATCATATGAAAAAATTAATCCACTTCCTTCCATTTCTACCTCCATCTGTAGGAGGAGTGTTACATTCAGTGATTTGCATCTCTTCTCCTTGTCTCTTACCACCAGTCCTCTGAAGTGCAATAAGTCTCAGGTGTTAGCATTTTGCAAAATGAGAATTATGTGTTTCTCATTTTGGTGTGGTGTTTCTTAAAGCAAATAGTGACACTTCTGGTGGTGTCCAAAGGTGTCAGCTGCAGTGAAAAAAGTGGGAAGCAGGATCATTGTTGCAGTATTATACCTCTTAAATTACAAACCTGTAAGTTCTGTACAAAATATATTATTCCCTGAGTGTATGTTACAACTTAGTTTCAAACTTCAGAGCTCTTGCAGAAATTGGTTTCTGCTCTGAATAATGTCTGGGAAAGATGCTTGTTGTTCTGATCAGTTCTGTTCTCCTTCTGAAGGGAAAACCCATTCTGTTTGTAAGAAAATGCTGCCTGGAAAGCTGAATGTTAAACCACAGTTTAATCAGTATTTAAAAAGGAAAAACCTGATGAAAATTTTTTGTAAAAGGCTTGCCCTGCTTTGCTGTACTGGAGATACAGCAGCTCTGTGTTCACAGGAAAATATTGCAACCAAATAGAATAGTATAAAAAGCACCAATTTAGTCAAAACTGGAAGCTGTAGCAGAGGTATCCGTGACAATGAAAAATTCATGAAATAAACGTTTTACTTTGAAGTTGGAAAAATCTGTGAGAATTTGCCTCACCAGAATGTTAGAAAAGGCTTTAATTTGAAAAAGAAACTTCCAAAATGGTCTTAACAGGTCATCAACTACCGACTTCTTTTGGAGTTAAAAGCGCTGACCTAGCATGAGAGGACCCAGCTGTTGATGTTTGGTTTTAAAGGCAGAGATATTCACATTGGCCTTTCATTCTTTCATGTCCTGTGAGGTCTAAACCATTAGAATGCTGATCGCTTCTCCTTATGGCTTCTTTTTCTCTCCCACAATGGTGCATGGAAATGGTTTCAGCTGGGATAAATGAGTTGGATGAGAGGCAGAGGGGCTGAGTTCATATCCTGGTTCTCTCCCCTGCCCTGTTTTTTAAAAAAATTATTTTTCCAGGTCTCACTAAGTTGACTGTACTCACTAGATGATGATGATGATCAGTAGCTTAAACATGGGCCAGGTGTCTGAGGACTTTTGAGACTTCCTTTGGGTCAGCTGCTCATGAATTATTTAACCATTTGTAGCTGAAAAAGTGTAGATCAGCAGTAGATAGCATATTTGGTGTAAAATCCTGATCCAGCAGAACTCAAAGAAAGCTGGGAAGTTAAAAAAGAAAAAAGCATTTCAAGCTTTACATCTGCTGCCTGGGACACTTGTAAGAGAGAAATTTCACTTGCTGTGAAGTTTCAGAAGCAATTCCTGTGATTTGCATCCTACCTGCCCGTGGCAGTGCTTTCCATCAAATGTTAGGTAGTTGTGTCAGGCCTGAAAAGAAATTAAAAAGTGGAGTGAAGTGTTGGTAAATAAAACCATAATCTTTAATGTATTTGGCCTTGTGAACAAATAAGATCCTAAGTACTATTTGAAATGCATAGTGAAATATTGGCTACATGAATGCTTTAGAAGTGAAGTAAGTATTTCAAATCCAATAAAATTAGAGAAGAGATTTTTAAAAAAGGGCATAAATTGTTTATGTACCTTTTAAATACAGCTGATGGGTGAACAGGGAATACAACTTTCATGTAATTCAGTTCTTTAAAATGCCTGTTCCTTGAAAATACCCAACAAAATGTAGATTAAGGTGAAGCCAATAAATGTTTTTAACTTTTCCAAATATCTAAGGATTTTTATGTCTTCTGAAACATTAACATCACCACTGGATAAATGGGATAGGTGTTCCTTTTTTGTTAAGGAAAAACTACATCACTGTAAGGGACAGACAAATGGTGGAAAGTGTGCTCAATCCCCACTTTCAGTATGTTAAAGTGCTGTTGTTGCCTCAACACAAATACTGGTACTGAAATAAATGCATGTGGAAATATAATGTTATTCAGCAGGGTGGTGTGATGTGGTAATTGAGCTGTTCTTGGTGAATGTGAACTAGCAATGGCTGGATGTGTCATTGTATACTAGTGAGCAAATAACTTCCTTTTTCATATTTGGTTTGCTTCTGCCCTTGAAAATATGTGAGCCTTAAGGACTGAAAAGCAACGACAGGAAGAGGTATGAATACCCAGGGAGCTAAGGGTAACATAGCAGCCTGATGTAAAAATTTAATGAGCTTTCTTTTGACACTGTGATTTGTTTTAGCAGATTTTTCTAGTGAGCGAGGCCAGGAGCCATATGTAAATGAGCTTTTCTTGAGATTGTGCTCGCCAGACAGCTGCAGGGAGTGTTAGGGTGATGAAATGATGCTGCACTTAATGGGGTTAATGAAGATTACAAGTTACTTCCTTCAGGGGAGTGTACTCTGTTCATTTTTTTTCTTTTGTTTTAAGCAAGCTTATCCTGAAAGTCAGAAGTTTAAGTGTTTAAAATGTTCTGAAATCTAAGTGGAGTTCGAGGCAATGCACCACAAATTGCAGGTAGCTAATTAGCTACTGTGATCTCATGTGAGTGGCTGTACTTCTCCATATGTGTATTTTTCACTTCAGAAACTCACTTCAGAAGAGCTATGGGGCTTCTCTCTAGGCCTGTGCATACCTTTGCAATAGTTTAATACAGTATTTGGAAAAGACAGTGCCAAAAATCGTTGCGCTGTTATTTAGATATGGAAAGAATTCTGCAAATACAATGATTTGAGTATTTAGATTAATAAACAGCTGTAGAAAGAAAAAGAAACCAAACCCCCAAAATTGTAATTTGTTTATTTACTGAGGAAAGGAGTAGACAGATGAGAAATGCCTGTTTTAGTCTAAAGGTAAGTCGCCAGAAGCTAGTACACTTCAGGTGCTTCCTATCAGAGAAGACTTAAAAAGCTGTTATCTCATGAAAATGAAATTTTCTAGATACTTCTCTGTCATGCAGTAAAGCTAGATTTTGAGAAGAGCCAAAGGCAGAAATCTTCAGTGCTTTATAGAAATTTTAAAGGAAAACCAGGAGGCAGTGGCATATGTATTTTTGCCACACTGGGAGAACTGTGCCCTGGATTTTCAGTTATTACAGTCCTTGAGCCCAGATAATTTAAAATTTGATTTAATGTATCAGGAAAGGGGAAGAACTGCTTGGGTATTTTGCAGAAAAATGTATCCCAGTCTGTTATTGTCAAGTGCAGTGTTCCACCGGCTTCAGAGAGACACTGTAAAAAAACTGTTCCTCTTTTTCTTTTCAGTTGTATTAAATCACTTTGGTGTAAAATTACCTTTAGTCCTATGTTTTCCTGTCTGATTCTCCTCTTGATAAATAAATAAATTTGAAGACAGTTATCAAGTGCTAATGGTGGTGACCTTGTCTGTTCCCAGTCAAAGTCAGAAGGTTAGAACAACATTTAGAATAATTACTTCTCCTTTAAGTTAACAAACTCATTATGTGTCTGTTTTTATCTTTATTAAGCAAAAATTCCAGCAGATGCTCCAAAGAGGAGGCTTCTCCTACCAATATCTTGGAGGCTTTTGTTCACCTGGGGGTTTTATGCCTCATATATTGCGGTATTTGAAAAGATGGTGCCCAAGGAGCAAGGTTATTTTTTTAATGTTGTTTATAGATATTTTTATTGAGTGGAAAAGATTATACTGAAATGTCCACTTGTAGTAAATCAAATATGAGTACTTATGTTTGCCTGTTGCAGCTGGTTTTAATGTTCTTAAATTATTTTCTAAGGCATTTCTTAAAAATCCCTTAGTGCTGTGCTCATGTACACAGTTTTGGGAAACAGATGACATAGGCTGTAGTACTTAACAAGCTGAAGCAGAGCCAGGATGAAGAGAGAAAGTGTTTGTTTAGTTTTAAATGAAGCACAGTCCATGAAATGACTTAGCACAGTGACAGGGTAGACAAACATACGTGCTTTGTAGTCAGTGGCCTCAGAACAAGAGCAGTTAGCAGTGCCCAAATGAAACGAGAACTACTTGGCTCAACCTTTGTTGTGCAAGATAGAGAATACTTCTAATCATTCCTGACAAAGACTAGCAAAATGGTTTACTTCTAAAATAAAGATGTGTTCTGAGGCACTCAGTGCATAACCTCGCAAGCTGTATCACAAAAGAGAGGGGAAAAACCTCAGGTACATAAGCTACGACTCCCACACTGTGTTTACTGGAAGGGTACATTCATTCCCTTCTGGATGAAGTCCTGAGCTCAAGTCTCAGATACAATTAAAAGAGAAGAAGTAAGAGGTGAATAACCAATTAATTCCAAGAACAAAGTGAGTTACTTCAGGAATGCCAAGGTATCTCTTTTTCCTAAAGTTGCCAACAAAGAGTTCATTCTCTTGCTCTGCCCCTCTGCTGAGGCCTTGCTGGTAGAAGAAATTTGTCCAATCCACCTGGCAGTGGGCTTGTGCTGGGCTTTGGTGGGGTCACTTGGGGCATTCACAGTGTTACCACAGGTTATAACTTGAAAGTTTGGGGCAAAGGACTGACGGGAACCTCACGAAGTTCAACAAAGGGAAGTGCAAAGTCTGGGTATGGAGAGGAGTAACTCCATTTATTGGTACAGTCTAGGAGCTGACAGCTGGGAAGCAGCTCTGCCAGAAACCACCTGGAATTCCTGGTGGGCAAAAAATTGAAATGACTCAGCAATACACCCTTGCAGCAGAAAAGCGCCAACAGCATGTTGGGGTGTGTTTGGAAGAGCTGTCTGCAGCTTGAAGGAGGTGGTGATTTGGATGTCTAAGCAAGGCTTTATTCTTAAGACCACTTAGTTTCAATCTTTTATCACAGCATGTTTCATTTGCAAATCTGTGCTTTTCTGCTGCCTTGAGCCACATTTTCTCTGTTCTGCCCTCTCAGCCTGTGTTTTTCATTTCATTCTTCCCTTACTTATCTGCTTTTCTGCTCCATTTCATAGTTTACCTTGTTCATCCTTATCATAACTCAAATTTAGCTATTGGCAGCTAAAGTATTCTGACCCTTTCTTTCAACTGGGTTGTTCAATGGGTTGTTATTGTTTCTGTTAGAGAAGGAGAGGCTGAGTATTTCTAATAAAGTTCAGTTTATTTATTAAAAAAAAATCTAGAAAAGCAGGTGTCTTAGAGCACAGCAGGAATCAAACTGGTTATAATGTCAAGTATTCACTTGGGGAAAAAATGTGCCTTTTTCTTGGGTGCTAAAAGTGCTTGTTCAACTTGCTTCTTTTTCTTCTTTGCTACTTCTTTGTTGCCTCTTCAGCAGAAAGGCACACTTCCACAAATATCTGCTGAAACCCCACTGTTAGCTGTGTATGTACCATTGTATGGTAATCCATGTCTGTGTTGCTAGTTTAGTGTTACTCTTCCTTTAAAAAAGTATATTTTATATTATAATTCTGTAAGTTGGAATAATTTTAGGGAATAGTCTATGATGCATAAATATTTAGTCATTCTCCAATCCAGGTGGGATATCATTCTGTGAGTGTGAGGGAATCAAATTTCTAACTGGCACATACAACTATTTCAGAATGTCAGTTGACTGTTATTATGCCAGACTAGGCAGAAAAGATAAGAAATATAGTTTACTGGGACTATTACCTCTTAGTCTATTTGTACAAAGATGATATATTTTGTATTGTGAAATGTAAAATTTAGTCCCAAGAAATCTTCTGCGTTATCAAATTGAAGTTTATTGCTGTCTTCTAGTTTGACAGAACACAATAACATGTTTTATTATATGTACTTGTAATCCTTTGATGGAAAGAAACCTTTATTCCAAACCCATACTTTTTAATGTCATGGGAAGATGATTTTAGTTAGAGTACATTATTATTTTGTGCTGTTGGCTTTTCTCTCTATTGTTTTCCTATTGCATTGAAGACGGTTTTGTGATAAGTATTCTTGATGGATGCCAAGATTTGAGAGGGGTGTTCAAATGGGGACCTAAGACTTTTTGTAGACAGACACAATAATAAATACAATCTCATGTTTATTTAACCTAGCTGTATTATTGATATGAGTGAACTTGGAAAGGATTCTGTGCTAGTATTTATTTCTGTGGTGTAATGAACCTGCATGAAATTTCACCATCACATTTTCTTACCTTTTTAATACTTTTATAAAAGTCATAGAATATGACCTACTCAGAGCAGCAGACAATATTAACTTACAGCATTACCTCATCTTCCACAAGGTTTTAGTGCATTTAACATTGCATTTGCCAAAAAATATCACGCACAAACCTTTAATTACTGTGAGGAGCAGCTCTGTATTTTTTGATAAATTTGTCATGCTTGTGAAGAACTTCCACCTTTGTGTGGAAAAGATTAATGTTCTTTTATACATGAGAAACTGAGGAATGTGGATGTGCTGCTGCACACTGTTTGTAGTCATATAGAGATTTTGGTGCAGACAGAATTTGAAACTTTAATCACAGCCTTGTGCTTTAGTGACTGTATTATCATTTCTCTGACTTTACTGAGGGGGAAATTTACTTAACCGCCTCTACTATTCCTGTCTTGCACTCTATTTCTTGATATAATTCTTGACAGCTGTACATAGTTTAATGTAGCTCCCTTCACACTTAAGCAGTCTGTACTATCATAGAATTGATGCCATCAGTAAATACTCAGTTTTCACGTACATAATCTCTTTCTGCACTTTGAAAAAGTGAGACAGGTAATTTTTCTGAGTCAGGAGAATTTGATTAGGTGTTGGAGATCCTATATGCTTTGTGGGGCTGCTTTCTGGTCCTATACGTTGTGACTGGCAAGAGTTGAATATCAAGAAACTTTGCACTGTAACACTCCCCCACCTTTCCTGTAGGGTTGAAGTTGCACTCTACTTGTACCAGTCAATTCTAGAAACTAGAAAGATATAATGTCAATTGTTGTGTATTGTACAGAAATTTTCATTTTAGACTGTACACTGAGTAATGGTAAGGAAGAAAACCATAGATTCTTCTTTGATATATGAGGAAAATATTGTAAATATTATTATATGTACTTTAAAATGACATTATAAGTTTAATGCATATATTTAATTTGGTTTCTAATACTATTCACCCCATATTTACAAAAAAACCACTTCTCTTTTAGGTTACTATTTAAAAATTACAATATTCTGTAGAACACATCTAGGAAATGACCTTTCTTCACTTGAAATGCTCTAAAATTAACTTTTCATAGACTGTAAGCAGCACTCCAGAGACAGGTTCTTTAATATACTGGTTATTGCTTTCAAAGTACTCTTAATTGCCTAAATTAATAATGACTTTTTTTTTTTCCTTTGGTTCTTATAAGGGACAAATGAATTTGAATCACTCTCCAAAGAATTGAATCACTGGTCATCTTCTGATTACTTTTACATTCATTATGAAATTTAAAGAAGGAAAAAAAAAAAAAAAGAACAGCAAGGTCACCTTCAGAGTGTTTTCTGTTTGTGAGAAAAGCAAAGGAAAGTGACACAAACTCCACTTAACCAGTCTTAGGAAAGAACAGAGACTGCAAAAATGGGGGAACTTGTGTCAGCTCTGAATGGCATAAGTGTCGGCAAAGGCAGTGTGGTAGCTTCTGATTTGTTTAATGAAAAATATATTTTTATTCACCTTAAAATATTGGTGTAATAACACTGTTAAAATAACAGAAGCCAATACAAAAAGATTTCTGACCTGATCTGAAAACTAGAGGAAAGGGCAAGTGAGTTTTGTGAGACCTGTTTATATATTTTAGGAATGGTAAAGTAAAGCAGATGTAAAATCTTCCCTAGTTTATTTTTTTTCCTAGCTGTAGGCTTTATTCATTAATATGAAAATCTGCATTATGGGATGTACATGGGTTTTCTGTACTCCATCTGGCAGCTCAGAAGAGAGACAGAAAATTAGTCAGGAACTTTATTAATCATTTGGGAATCAGCTGAGTATGTAATTAGCCCAGAACAGCTTTTTAAAATGTTGCCTATAAGGTATAGTAAATCAATCCCAGCTCAATAAATCAGGCTTGTTTGCAAACTTGAACTTCCAAAAGTAGCACATTCGGAATGCTGATATACCAGCAATTTGATAAAAAGCTCTTTACTGCTGTGTATCAGTGACTTGGGTCCTTAGTGGCAGCGCTCAAATTAGAAACGGGAAATGTGGGAAATGAAAAGATGGAGAAATTGCAGTTTGGGCAACCTCGAGTGCTGTCTGTGAGGAAAGGGGCGTTCGGGGTCGTGCCTGTGGCTTGGGCTCTCGTGGGACACGGATGTGCCTTTGCAGACAGTACCTGCTAATGATGGAAATGTATGAAAATATCTCCTGTCCTGTTTTAATCAGGGCTACAGGAGTGATAGCAGTGAAACAAAAGGAGCAGATGGAAGCCAAGTAAAGAACTACGGTCATTTCATGGAATGGTTTCTTTAAGAGTTTTTACCCTCTACTGCATTATAGCTGCTACTTTAATATTAATGTTAAATACTATTCTTAAACAAACCAGGTGTATCCTTCAATTATTAATTCAAGGAAAATTAAGGTACGAAGACTGAGTAGAATCTGGTGGCCTGTTTCAGTTCTTAAAATTTCCCATGTAAAGAAGCTTAAAATGGGTCTAAGTTTGTTTTTTCTGTTTTCTTTTTTTTTTTTTTTAAATACAAATGTATAATATAATGTGTAAGTGATAGCTTTGATCTGAATTTATTGTTTTGAGGGGAATTCAGCTTCATTTTATGTGAGGTTTTCCCTGGAAGAATGCATGACTTGACATTTTAATGCTAATATTCTTCTCATAATATCTTTGGTTGGTTTTTTTTTTTTTTTTTAAGGCTGGCTGGCAGTTTCAGCAATCCCAATGCAGTGTATTTTCATGAGACAGGGATGCAGTGGTTTGGTCCGTAGACTTATAATTTCCTGTTAGGAGCCATTTACTAGCCCTACTTTCAGCTGCTCCATGGCAGGAATACTACATGGAATTATGGCAAACAGCTGCTGTGGGAGTGCTCAAGCTACTCCAGCTTTGCAGCCAAGAGAAGCCTGCATTTTGCAAAGACTTAGTGAATTTATTAATGAACAAAAGTAATATTACAAGACTGTTATGTATAAAGTAGAGCGTTACCTTTTAATTGCTTAAATTTTAACGTGGTGGATTTCAGGCTATCTTGAAATGCCTGGGTAACCAGAAGTGAAAATTCTCTGCTAGCATGGCAGAGTATGTCTCACACTCCCCGCCAAACTTCCTCTCTTAATGTTTGGGATTTCTACAAGTAGAAGAGAAATCTTATTCTTAAAGATGATCCAAATGTTTAGACATAGCTTCTATGAGCTATAGTCTTCTGCGAGCTTTCAGTGCTGTGCATGATTTTGCATGCTTTTAATTTACATGTATGTATTGGGCTCTTTCTATGCGAGCTATGAGCTGGTGAAAGGAAAAAGAGTTTTATTATACATAGAAGCAAAATTCTAGGAAATAATAAACTTTTTGTGTCAATGTCATATAAAACTGAGGAGATGGACAAATACTGCATATAGCAATACTTGGCATAGCACAGTAGGTCAGAGACAATTTCAGTTCCCTTGTTCCTATTATTTGGTCTCATTGGGCCATAGTTCAAATGGCTGTCTGCAATTGGAGAGTGTAGAGCCCAAAGTGCCACTTTTTCTCTGATCATTACCAAATCCGAATTAATTTTAATGTGAGGAGACATTTCCCAGAATAAGATTTCTGATATGCTTTAGAAGATTAATCTCACTTTCAATAGAAATATACATCTGTTATCTTAAAGAAATGTGCTGCCACTGCTGGGACTCTGTAATACTTCAGTGTTTGCTTAATTGCCTAGTGTTGGTTTCATAATTAAGACCCGTTAATTTGTTAATATTGATAGTGGGGATGGACCCTGAAAAAGGCTTGCAGTCCTCTGCACAGAATGGTTTGGGTCAGAAGGGATCTTAAAGCTCATCCAGTGCCACCCCTGCCATGGGCAGGGGCACCTTCCACTATCCCAAGTTGCTCCAAGCCCCGTCCAACCTGGCCTTGGACACTTCTGGGGATCCAGGGGCAGCCCCAGCTGCTCTGGGAACCTGTGCCAGGGCTTCCCCACCTTCAGAGTTAAGAATTTCTTCCTAAAATCTAAATCTACCATCTTTCAGTTTAAAACCATTACCCCCTGTCCCATCAGTGAATACTCATAGGAAGGTGTTAATCTTCTAGAGTTATTGCAAAAGCAGTAGAGAGCAGTGGAAAAGTGCTGGGTATGGATGCTGGAGTTTGACTTGTAGAGCACAGGTGTAGTTTTATACTGTTCAGCAGGCAGCAGATAGTTCAGAGAGCTTCATTGCTTTTGATGGTGTTTGGTAATGTTTTATAAAAAGAGATCAGATCACCAGCAATTATAACATGATGTGTTAGAAATGTCTTCATATAAAAGTTAGGTTATGCAACAATTTAACTGGGAGCATTTGGGTCCAAAAGATATTCACAGTCTTAAGAACACATTAAAGAGATCTTCAGATATTGTGGTCATGTACTTCTGGGTTAACTTTTTAGTTTCCTGAATGTCTGTCAGAAAAATACCACCTGCTGGAATGATCAAGGGGATCTCAGAGAGAAAAAAATGTTTGAAGATCTCTAAAGGCCATTCTCTGTAGTCCTGTAGACTGTACAAATACACTGAAGTTGACAGTAATTGTTTCTGCACTTTCTGTGCTTCTCACATACATAAATGACCATTTACCAGGAGCTCTGGGACTGATTTCAGTCAATAACAGTTTGGGATCAAGACCTGAACTGGAACATGGCATATCTTTTCCTGTTTTAAAAAACAATAGCTATGGTAGAAAGGATTTTTTAAAAAATTACATTTGAAAACCAACGGCATACAGGCAGCATCAACAAAGCCTCTACTTGGGGATTTTTCCTTTTTAACAAGCTTTCTTCAAAATTACAATAATTGACACATCCATTGATTTTAATGGCCTTTTCAGCACTCTACAATATTGCAGAGATCCTAAAAGGATACTGAAAAGATTCATCTAGGAACATGGTTTTCATCAACTCTGTTGGAGAGAACTGATTTTCCACATCCATGTTTTTCCTTGTTTTGCTGCAATTGCTCTGGACTATGTGACCTTGTGGCATAGCTGGAAAGGACATTACAGGTGAACATGAAGAAACATTTCTGTCACGGCATCCGTGACACACTGTCCTCTACTTGTCTGCAACTCTGAGGAATTTAGCAAGCAGTTGATCTGCCCCAAGGTTTCAAATATAAGTTAGTGGGTCAAAACTGGAAAGATTTTAAGTAGGACAATAATTTTCAGATAAATATGTGTGGACTATTTCTACATACCGCCATCTCTTTTTTTCTTATGACATTGTCCTATGATGTGTGTTTGGTGTTGAGTGTACTGTTATAAAGGCAGCAAAATTACCTGGTTTGGTTCTCTTGTAAGATGCAAAAGAGAAACACCTGGTATCAGAAGGAAACATTGGGCTTGCTGGAAAAGGACTCTTCTAGGTCTGTTGAGCACATTGCAGGGTTTAGCAAATGGGATCTGAAGAACAGTTGCTGCTTGTGGAAACCACACAATAATCACAGGCCATTTTGTGATTCATTAGCAGTTAGAGGCCATTTTGAAGGCATGTGTGCAATATGCAATATTTGCTCAGAACCCTATCGAACAAAAAAAGGAAATCTGATTAAAACAGTATCAGAGGAAGCCCTGGGATGTTCCTTTGTAACTTGAAATCTCGTTAGACTATAGCAAGTTGAAGGCAGGGCAAATTTTATGCTTCAGCAACTTATAAGAGTCTCTTTGACATTTTCAACCTTAAATAATTAGTTCATGGTGATGATACTTCAGCTTCTCTTGCAGCACAGTATTTTGAAGCAGAACAATCTGTTGGATGCAGATAAGTGTTTACTGAAAGTCATTATAAGGTAATAGGAAATTGTTCAGAGACCTCCACTAAAGCTGAAGTTGAATAACCCCAGGAGCAAAACCTACATACTAACGGTCCAATTACACGCACAACTTACACTTAATTGTTATTTAATAATTTATAACTAGAAAGATTATATGATGGTGTGTTTCACTGCTGGATTACAGATCTGAAGTAAAGTGTGTATAAATTGAGGAGCATGTTGTTTTTCCAAACAGGCATGGCAAGTGGCATTATCTTCTGCTCAGTTTGGCAGCATGTTTGCTTGGGTTATTTAGGTTTATTTGAGTTAGTGACAAATGCAATAAATGTTACTGATATTTTTATTTCTGCTGGCACAAGACAAGAAATTGCCTTGCTTTCTTGAAATGTTGATAAGGTTATTTGTGTAAGCTGTTTGTTAGTTAAACACCAGTGTTGTTGTTTTTCCCAGTTTAAAACTGAAGTGGTTGTGGTCACAGAGCAAATGGACTTATTCACTGGAGTGCAGTGGATACTAAAGGAAAAGGACTTCCAAGGAGCTGATAAATGACATAAAATCAGATGGATACAAAAGGAAAAGAACTTCCAAAGAGTGGATAGATGACGTAAAATCGGAAGACTTTTCTGGTAAAAAGTAGGTGATATAAAGATAAAAAGCTTTATCTGTTGCTTAGGAGAAAATGATGCCTTTTGAAAGGAGGGGAGACATGAAATTAAGTTAATGCTAGGAATAAGAATATATTGAAAAGGGATCTAAGTGAGATCTGGGAAAATATTCAGAAAGACAAATTTGAAAAAAACCCATTTTTATATCTGTGTGCATAATGTCAAGTGGTAGAAATAGTTGACAGAGTCTAAAGTTCAAATTTAAAAAATCCTATATTAATAAATACAGAAGAAAAGCATTAGAGAAATGTCTGTGTTTCTCCTCATGTAGAATTATGGGTGATTTAACAGAAATACTTGTAAAATAGAAAAATTACCAAGTTGAAGAAAAGTATTTCTAATATTCAATTCAGAAGTTATGCTTATTTTTTATTATTAAATGTTCTTTTCCAGCCTGTCTAAACCCAGTAGAAAATGGTGAGCATTAATAGGATGTTTTGAATAATCCAAGCAACACTGAGGAATTAGGTTAATGTTGAAACAGGTCAAGTGATGCTTTTAAAAATGTTAACATAACAAGTAATGATCTATTTATGAGCATTTAATTAATGTAGGCCGAATTCCAAGGTTTTCTTTAAGGCTGTATTTGACAATTATCACGTAAAATTTTACTGTAAGATTAATGTTATTTTTAAGATGATATATTTACAGGCATTAAAACAAACCACGAAGGCAGCTGGGATATAATTTGTAGAATTCATTTGAATTGATTAATCTTAATTTTTTTCCCTCCCTATAATTTTTCTCATTAAAAACCCAAGGTTGCCTTTTAATGACCAGTTTTGTTCGACCCACCAATGTATAAACATAATAATACTCAGTATTACCCATTAACCTTCTAGAGCTGGTGTTCCCTGGGTCCAAGATTATATTAGCAAACAAAGTTCATTACAGACTAATGCTGTTTTGTGTAATACTCCCTCTAAAATATCCTTAATTTATGGCATTAATCATCAATGACAAAAATTTTAACCTTTTATGGCCTCCCTAAAATGAATGAAAATTAAGCTTCACAGCATGTCACATTACCTAGATTACTGCCATTGATGGCCAGTGTGCTGAACAAATGACTGTGACTTTATGTTCCTTTTGTGAAGTAAGTTCTGTAAGAATTGGGATAGTAATATATTTCCTACCTTAATCTGTGGTAAATTCTTCAAATGGAATTCTCCATGGGAACTAAATGCTGGAATTTTCAATTACATTTCTGAAGTAAGACCTTGTTCATTGTCTTGTGTTCTCCAAAGAGATGCTGTTCAATAGCGTGTTCTCAAAATTGAGTTACTTAATTTACTTATATTACTTTAAAGGACGAAATGAAATAGATATGGCAAAAACAAAAAATCCTTTTCATTTTCATGTCTTAAGATATTTTTTAGCAGGCCCTCTGGATGTGATTATAATTATTCTGATTTCATAAATGTTTTGTTGTGTTTTCTGCAATGCTGTTATTAAGTACCTCACAAAAAAAAAGTTCACCACTTTTACATAAAAGTGGCCTATCCTTCACCAGGTGGGGAATCTCAGACACTGTTTGACTATTTGCAATAATAAAAATTGAGAAGTGTGTGTGTGGAGGGTGATGGAGATGATCCTGTATATACTAGAAATAAACTCATAAAAATATGAGCGTTCCCAGAGGGGCAGAGTTATTTAAAAGACAGATGAGATGGAAAAACTGTTTGTGACACTTTTGAGCAGCAATGAATGATGTGTTTGAAACTGCTTAGATTTCAATTTTCTTTGTTCTGTAATTAAAATACTTAATTTCTGTCTTCTCTGGAGAGCAGAATGTCACAAATTCATTGTTCATTCTGACTGAAGAGTCAATTCTTTTTACATCTCTTTTATTTATATTTATTTACTTATCCACATGTTCTGTTTCAGTGTCATTGGCAGCACCTGCACACTGCATGTCTGACTGCAAAGGGGTGGCCTCCCAACTCCTGCCGCCTCATTATTTGTGAAGCAGCCACTTTTGCTTCTTCATTCTTCTTAAAATACAAACAGGGGCCAGGAAAAAGCACGAGCCTGGAGATACAAAACTGAATGCTGTGTTAGGTAATAGCCTAACTAAAAATAATTGGCTTGCAGGAGGAAATCCTGTTTTCCTGCTGGTCTGTGAGCCTTCCCCTGGTATGTCACTGTCCCCTGATTTGAAATGAGATATTGCAGTAGGGTTCACAATCCAGTCTGTGTGCACAGGGCAGGATTGGCACTGCCTGGGTCATACCCATGAGACTTTGTGCTAGAAATTTCACAAACTATGGATATGCTTAACTTGTCCATTACTTAGCTGATGCTCCCTGATTCAGTCCCTGTTTGTGGGCGTTGTGCAGTCCTGACCAGCATGTGGACACAGGCTGTGTCCTGTAGGGTAAGCAAAAGATGAGCACCTCTGCTTTTCTGCAAATACAAATGAAATAGATGAATATGGGACTTGGAACTGATACTGCCTCACTTGGAAACCTCTCTGTAGGTTTAGCTTAGGCTGGCAGCAGGTGTGCAGCTCTAATGAGAGTACCTTCTAGAATGTTATTTTCTGGAAAAAAACCCTCCATGTAATGTGTACTCCTGTAGTTGGGTATTTAGGCCTTGCACTAATTGTAATTTCAGTATGTGCCGCTTTTTGGGGTTGCTGCCTGTAAACTTCTGGGGGGTCCTGAGAAGGAACAGTGTCTTGGTAGCTAACCCTGGGCATATTTCTTGGTGCATGACTGTGTAGCACAACCTTGAAATGACTGAACAACTTTCCTAAGATCTGTGACTGAAATTTAGTCTCTTTTTGAAGTTCATTTCTGTGCTTCCACCAGTATCAAGCCTCATTTACACACTAGCATTGTGTGTAGATTGAGTGGGAAAGGCTTGAAGGAAACTTCTAATCCTCCATGTGTCTGCTGTGAGTGGACACATGGAAAATAATTTAGCCTGTTTAAACAAGCAGAACTATTTTATGGAGGGAAGGACTATGGAATCTAGCACTTGAAAAATGGCATGCTGTGCTCAGTTGACTCTTCCACCCACACCCTGCCCCCCACCAAATGCTGATTTACCTATCTTTGCCCAATTCAGCTTTGCCATTGAATTTGCACTGTTCACCTTGTTTGCAGATGTGCCTGATGTCTATTTAACTTGTTCACAGTGCTTCAGGATTGATGCTTTGGGGTCTGAGTCACAGCATCCTCTGTAACAAAACAGTGCCAGGAAAACAAAGTGTGGGAACTTCTTTTGCATAATACATTTATGATCAGAGGAAATGTTCTATTTCTCACTGAGGCTGAGTTGGTCAATTAACTGCATGTAAAGGTCATTCTTAGCAAATGCTGAATGTATGAAGTACGTTCTTTGACAGAAGCAAGGTCACCTGCTCCATATGTTTGCTTTCATCGTTAATAATGTGCACATTTTTTCTGAACCTTAAGCTAAATTAACATAATCATGTGTGACAGGTAGTTTTCTGAGTGATAGGGAAGCGTTTAGGGAGTAGATTTTTAATAAAATGAAGGATCATATATAGGTTGAAAATTGCAGCCTGGTAAATAGGTTTGTACTGGTGAGGAGAGCTCACAAAACAAGTCAGCTGAGGGAACAAATTAATAATTAAGGTACTGAGATGTGAGAATATATTAAAAAAAATAGTTTAGGGCCCTGGAGGAAATGACAACAGCTATTTTGGGTTTGTCTTGTTTCTCTAAAGGGAGAATAATTCACAAGTAGAGGTCAGCTATTACTAGGGAAAATGCACAACAAACCTGGTTGGCTTTTTAACTTTTCAGTGTCAGCCCTTAAGGACACAGGATGGGATTTTCAAGGGTCTATAATACATCTGTTACTGAAATTACTGGGGGTCTGTCACTGAAAGTGTCCAAAAAACCATCTTATTCCAGGAAGTGTCAGCAAGCAGTGGTGTCAGATCTGGCTAAAAAATGTTTAGGCATCTAAAGTAACCTAATCGAAAACAAAAAGAAATACACAGATTTTCTTCCAAAGTCTGGTGATTTATCCAGTTGAATACAACATGGAAGTAATCACACCATGCCTTATCTTAAATAGCTTCAGTGATAGTGCCAGAAGTTGGCAGCTCATTCTGCCAACTTTTATCCTCCTGGGAAGAACAAAATGTTTCCTGATTCTCACATTTGCTTCAGCTCCCAATAAGAGGTTAAAGTTTTTCTGTCTCATGGCTTTTTTGTTCATCTCCCACAAACTTCTCTAAGGGGAGGCACAACTGCCCTATGTTTATTCATCAGAAAGCAATTAATGTTTTTAGTATTAATGACCAATTTACCATTTAGAAAATGAGAAAAAAAACTTGCCAACTCTTCTATGTGCTGAGGGATGTGCTTTGTCAGTGCCTGGCTGAAGGAATGACTGTGTTACGTGGTCATTGAGATGTTTGCTGGACTGCATGTAAATGAGCATGGCAGCTTTCATAAATACAGCGAAGAAATCTGGCAACATATTTGACAAAGATGTCCCGGTCAAATATAGCAGAGAGGCTAGTACTTTTCATTTTTCAGTTTGGAGGCCACTTCATAGTAATTCTTGAAGAAAAAAATTCACACATAGCAGTCCTTCTCTGAGAGAGAGGAAGTTTACAGTGAAAATTTAATTTTGTTTTTGATGCACAGTTCTGCAGTATATCCTAGAGTCGTAGGGAAAACAAAATTTCAGTTATCTGCTGGCTCTGGTTTACCTATGGGAATGAGATGCAGATTTCATCATCTGATACAAGTTTGGCTGTATAAACATATATTTGTGTATATATATATGATTATATATTTCAATGGTATATCTAAGGCTTGGAATATCAATGGTGTGTCTTGTAGTCATGCAGTGATGACAGCACATTTTGTTTTTATAGCATATGCTGATATTTATGTTTTATGCACAATAATGTAGCCAAGATAATTAGACAGTAATTTGTGACTTCCAATGTAAACATTTTAGGAGCTATGTAGTCAGAAGATTGCTAATTAGAGAGCTGTTAGCTAAACGTATATAATTGGGAACAGACTGACAGGCTATTCCAAACAGCAGGCTATTTATAACTCCATGCTGTTCTTAAATTATATTTTGTTTAATGGACTTTAGACAGTGCATAAAAGGAGGGTTTTGTGACTTGACCTGCACTTTAATTTCTTTAAGTAAAATGAAACCTTGCAAATGTGAATGCCACACAGGCTAGCTGGGATAATTAAAAGCTATTATTAACTAGATGACTTTCTGGCTGAGCCATTTTCTAATTTCTTTAGGAGTGTGGACTCCCTGAAGAGAGTTATAAATTCAAGTATTACTTAATTATGCTTTTAACAATAAAGGGCACTTTAATCAGCAACCTCTCAAAAACCCTTCTCCTGTAGACATTTATTCAAACAATGAAAGAGTCAAGAGACACTTATATTATAAAGTCTTCTAAAAATACAATGTACCTATTCACAGGCCCTAATTTATGTTATATTGGTTCCTATCGATGCTTACCCTCCAATATCAAAAGAAAAGTATTATTTTAACTGCTTTTGGCTAGCAGGAATGATTTTACTATGAAGATCTTTGTCCTTTTTAAAGGAAAACTTAGAAGATCTCTGGGCCTCATGGCCATGCTCATGGATAGGGGTGAATATATGAGCTCTAAGAATTGTCCACTAAAGGATGCGTTATGTTTCAGAAACTGAGAAAACTACATATACCCTGGAGACAATTTTAACATTGAATGGGGGGTTTTATCTTGAATTTTGAGGGAGAAGTGTGATAGTTTCTCTTTGGGACAGTTGTCTTTGGAAGCTGGGAGAAGGGCTCAGGGTGCTGGAAGGGGTGCGTGAGCCTGGTGCTGGTGTGTGCTGGGAATTCACACCCCACGTGCAGGCTCAGCTCAGACACCAGCACTGGTCCTGAGCACGAGGTAGCCTGTAATGGTCTTTAAAAGTTGGAAGGAATTCTCCACGTGCAGAGGAGACCCACTTTTATGGGGAAGAGTACTTTGCAAGAGCCACAGGAAGAGAGAATTCCTGTTCCAGAGCCACCTGCAGTGCTGCTAATCCAAGGCAGGGCTGCTGCAGGAGTGAACTGCCTGCACTGTGGCAAACAAATAATTTTCAGGGCTGATGCTCGCTGCTCTATGGTGTTCTCTGTGCTCATTTTGAAAATATACACATGCACTGAATAACACTGCCCTTGCTTAATTCTCCTCTGGTTGGTAAGTTTAAGCAACTTAAACGGTGATAAAAATGGCTATAACAAATATACTTGTCACTATTCAGCTGTGACTTTCAGCATCCAGCTTCTGGTGTTTGTTTTGTTTTGCTTTCTTTTATAGTTCTCCAGGTGCTGTTTAACCCCTTGATACACATCTGTCTTTTTTTTTTTTTTTGTTCTATAAAAATTGATGGAACCAAGTGGAGAAAAGAATTTTCCAAACAAACCCCCAATTAAGGAATGTTGAAGAAAGGAAATGAGAGAGGAAGGCCTTTCTTTTGTAAGTGTGAGTTCTTATATTTAAATTAATCTCCTTGATATTTTTATTCAAACCTTTGGATTGTTAAAAGGGCATGAATCCAGTTTAACAGCATACAACAGATAAACTGTTTGGATTTATATCGTTGTTGCTCAGAGAAACTATTTGAATCAGAAGGTCTAATGGTCTTTGTAGTCCTGAACTGGTCAAAATGTTAATGAACATTTATTCTACTATAAGATCTAAATGTTTATCTTCAGTGTCCTCACTATATACCTGCGAGTATGGTTGTGCCCTCAGAACATGAACTTTCTCTTTTGCAGTTTTACATACAGTGATTTTGGTTCCTAGGCAAAAAATACATCTTTTTTTTTTTTTTTTTTTTTTTTGGAACATTGACTACTGAGTTGATAGTCTAGAATGTTAGTTGGTGCCTTGTATTATATTCATCCCTGAAAGTGAGGAGCAGGCATGATATATTTATAACTGGTCATCTTTAAGCTGATATTAAATACTAGGGACTTAAAGAAAGGATGCTGTATATTTCTGTATGTTTTTTTTTTATTTTCCCTTCTCATTAACAAGAATCAGGATTTCTAAATGAGTCTTCTGCCACACCTTTTATAATCCCTAGGAATTATGAAAACTGAGAATTAAGTGTTATTGAATATACACAAGAGCACTAAGTCATAAAGAAACGTTTCCATTGATATATTTCAGCTATGGGGCAATTTGCATAAATCTAAAAGTCACATCAACAATAAAGAAAAGCAACAAAAGTTTACTATTACTCATTCTGTAAAGAATTGTGTAGCATATCTTACCTTTGAGGACACGATAGGTTGCTACAAGTGCTCTTACTAGGTTTAAAAGAGTTCCTAAATCATGGCATATGTACCGAGGTAAAACTGAAATAATATTGACAGAATAGTTCAGACCAAATGAGATCAAGAGAAAAGAATATTATCTTTAGTTTTCACATTTTTTGCTTCAATGAATAAATGTGCTCTGCAGACATGGAAAATAAAACTCATGAAATTAAGACTTAATGATGAAACAGGGTAGGTTTCATTCAAGTAAAATTGCTTTCTGTTTGGGTTAGTTTCTTTCAAAAGTCAAATAAATAATGGCAAAGTCTTTTTTTCTTATATTCATCATAATTGTTGGTTCCATTGCACGTGAAATACAGCTGTGTCAGTGTGCACAGGAAGAAATGAACCATCCTGGTGTAGCAGCCAAGGGCAGATTTAAACCACAGGGCTGTCAGATTTCTCACAGCATTGGTGTGATGTGATCACACGTGCAGATGATTGTGCAGGTACAATGTGAAGAGCATGACACAGTTCTTGTGGCAATGTCACCTCTGCCAGCAGCTGCCAAGACCATTTATGTGTAAAGTGGAACTGTAGTCAAAGAGCAGCATTCCTTTAGTTTTGGCTTTTCTGCTAGAAGAGAGCTAGTTCCAGTAACATGTAAACCCCAGAGAGATTTGTTTGCATTTATGTTTGGCTAAACGGAAGGCTGAATCTACCAAAAAACTTTTCTATTTTAAGCATTCTTAAACTAAAAATGAAATTCTATCACCTACTTGGAGAACATGAATAAGCCAGGTGTAAAGCCTTATTCAGTTCCTGCTAAAGCTAGGGGGAAGTTGATCAAACTGTAGGAAGACATGAGAGACCTCACAAACCACAGCAGCACTGCAGAATGAGGTGACATTTAAAGGCCCCTGTTTGTTGTTTGACTAAAACTGCAGGCAGCATAAAAATGCTTCACTGAGAACATGTCAGTCAAGTGGTGCCTTGAGAGGTGTCCTGTGAGACTGGTTTGAGTTCCAGGTCCTACACCACTGTGTGGTCTCACCGCGGTGACTGTGCAGGATAAAAAATTATAGATGATGTACAAAGAGATTCTGTTAATTAGAAAGATTCTTTTAATTTGTGATTCTGTGAAAAGACAAATGGTAAATTTATGAGGCTGCTTTTATCAAGCTGCATACTGATGTTAATTTTCTATCTGTGCTGCATAAATTGGAAATGGGAGAAGGCTGAGATTTCATAACATTTTATTGAAAATATTCTCTCGCATTTGTTAAGTTGCTTTCTGTCTTTTGGATATCGAAAGTAGTTTTGACCATAACTGCAGCTTTCCTCACTGAAGTTATACAGATTTTTGAAAGTAACATTTGAATACAAAATGTTCTAATACTGAATAAGTGGCTTCCAATTAAAAATCTAGGAAAAGAAAATAAGGGGGAAAGTTGACTCTCCTTCTTGTCTGTTTTGACAATTTATTTTCTCTTTGATGGTCTCAATTCTCTCATTAAAGGCCTGTGGATTATTTGAGGTTTGCTTGTTTCTATGACTTATACAAAGGTTTGGTGATTCATTTTAAGGTATCTTTTTTTTGGTAATGATTAAAAACTACCTTGGACATGATAGTTTCTAATTTGCCATTTCTAATTAAAGAAGTTTTAATGTGCTAACAACAAACACTATGGCTAAATCATCAACAGAATTGTTTTTAAAAGGCAATTTCCATTTCTTAGACTGTGTTAGTGTTCTGACATTTCTGTGCTACATTGCATTACATTTCTGTAAACCTTATTAACTTTTTCACAAGCAATTAATTATGAAAGCAGTGGGAGTAATAAGACTTGATTTTCAATTCATGGTTGGACTCTTATCTAAAAAGGCAAATCAGCAAATGCTGATTAAAGTTTTTCCTATGGTTGGGATGTTCATAATGCTCTCTCTGGTGTATAGTGAGAGCTGGGTTCATCCTGCAGCCTTTAATAAAACTTCTAAGAACGTAACTCCACGGACTCTGCTGTCAGGAGCACAGGTGAGCAGATGGGCGTGATGAAGAAATGCTCTCAGAATTTCTGATGTATGGTTTTACTTGGTCTCGGGCTAAAGACACATCGAGGGACAGGCAAAAGGTAACAGGCAGGAGCTGCACTGAGCAGATTTCTGCTGTGTGAAGTACTGAGTTCCTATTCTAAATGAGGATGCACACAGTTTTCAAATTAGTCTTGTCTCACAGGTTCCTGAAGGGGAGGGCTGTTCTGGGGTCACTAGGTATGGCTACTGAAGTGAGAAATTTTCCATAGAACTTCCTGCAAAACCTTAGTTTCACTAACTTGAGTTTGTGATGGGAAAATGATCTCCAGTCTCCGGAAGTGGATCCAAATGGATCCATTTGAACCAGGAAAGCATTTCTGGCCATCTGAACAGTGACTGGATTATTAAAAAAATAATACAAAAGGCACAAATCCAATGCTGCATCTGAATAAGGCTGTGATAAAGGGAAGGGCTGTGATTACTAATGAAAGGGCAGCTTTGCCATGTGGGTCTGAAGTCAGATGGCAACATCTGTTCCCTCTTCAGATACTTATTTCTTTTTTTGAATCACCTGTCTTCCTTCTTGATTTTTGATACAAGATTTATCTTCATCTCTCCATTAACATTTCCCTCTTCACCCATTAAACATAATTTTGTGGATGTATTCTTGGAATTCTACCTGAGATGGCCTATTAGGCATTGTAATTAGTCATGAGTTCATTAATAAGTCTGAACAAGCCAATTACGATGCATCTGTGAAACAGTGATTAGTTCTAGAAATGCAGCTATTAGAAACAAAATATATGAAACATTTTACCAATTTTTTTTTGTTGTTGTTGTTCTCTGTGCTTATTTCTATTATTTGAAAAGTTTATAGCTTATTTTCAGTTGCAGCCTGCTCATTATTTTGAGCCTGCTCCTGGTGGACTCAGGAGAATTTCTCCCAAGTATCTTTGTTGCTGGCTGATTACTGCATTTGTACATGGTAGAAGAGCATGCTGAAATGACATATTGGTACCAAAATCTTAGCTGATGACAGCTGTTTAAAAAATGCAGATCACTTTTCTTATTCTGAATTTTTTTTTTAAATGGAACTTATGTATTTCCAGCTAATAGAAATGACTCAGTTATAGGCAGTCGTGTTTTGTAGAACTATTTTCAGCTGTTTGGAAAAGTTAAGTGTTTTCAGGTGCTTTGAAATAGATTTTGAAAAATATTGCAAACAAGTATGTGAAATTATATATTCTGGTAAACAGGATTTTTTCTCAGGATATTTCTAATACCTGTGTGGTATTTCATCAAATTTATTCAGGAATCATTTTCAGTCAAGAAGGCACCCTCTCCACTTGCAGTGGGTTAATGGACATTAAGATTTTGTAGATTTGGCTTTAGAGAACCATCAGAAAAAAGCAAAAAAAATTTCTAGGATAAATACAATTTTATTTTCCTCAAATGCCAGGCAATCAAAGGCTCAACTAATGAGTTTCTTGAATTATTAAGGGACCCACGTTTATAACTAAGGAATCTCTGTGTGTTATTTGATGCCAGAAGAGCTTGATATTGGGAGACCTTAAATCACTTCTATACTTTATAATTCATGAAAGTAAGAGAAGATCACAGTCTGGAGAGAGATGTGTATTTTATTTGGGAAGATGATGAGATGTGATTGCTGTACAGGGGAGATAAATGTTTAGAAAGGCAGAAGTCACAGATGCAGTGTAGCTCTTAGAGCACAAAGTGGCAGTAGGTGCCCCTAAAAATGTACCCAGTGAACTTTCTCACCCTGGAAATCTCCAGATCTTTGGACAGTCCAGGATTCACAAACTGGGTTTTTGTACTCTTACTGTTATGACTACTCTCCAATTATTACTGAGATCTGACAATTTCTGCTAAATAGTGATTTGAGGCTGTTGCTTGTGAGACTTTGACCAGAATACTGGAGCTGGGAATGGAAAAGGGGTGTTTGGAGTAGCGACTTCTGAAATAAAATCTAAAGACAGTTGAATAAAACAGGCAATTATGCAAAATAAGGTGATATTAATACAATTTTTACATGGAGGTATTAAGTATATTGACGTTTTTAAAACAACATAAGAAGTTGTTGAGTTTTTGACAAATGTGCATAAATGAAGTACTGTTCAGTCAGGGATGCAAGGAAATTTTGGAACAATAATTAACTTAAAATGTGGTGTTAGAACTTACCGTTGTTTTACTCTGTCTAGGATAAAACATGCTATAGGGACATTGCAAAATGACTGTATTTCCTAAAAATTTTAGTAATTAAGGTTAGAAGGGGGGTGTTTTGTGGTTTTAGGAAGAAAAACTGGCTTTTTAATTAATTAAAAAGAAAAAAAGATAAAAGGATCAGAGGTGAAAATGGACAATGAAAGGCACTCAAAATCACCCTTTTTTTTTTTTTTTTGCCTCCTCTGCTCCTCATAGACAATTGGTATTTGGGAGATAAGAAAGTAAATTTTTAAAAAATAATTGTAATAATATTAATTTAATTTAACATAATAGAAATATTTTTATTGGCCAGAGTGGGAATTCCATAGAGAAGGTCAAGAGTTTGTCTTAAAAATAATTCTTAATCCTCAAAATAGTTATTGAATGTGAAAAAACAATTTTGAAGGATCTTCTTTTTCTCTAATCTCAAAAGGTGTGTATATATATAGCTATTTTTCTTTATTAGCAGATGAATATATTTTTGTATTTTGCTCAGTTTTTAATGAAAGTGAGGGGATGTAACTGTAATGTGAGCTACTGTAAACTGCAGTTTGATTCAAGCACGTAAGTCTGTGCAAGTAGATGTGATTTCAGAATTACCTGGGGATTTCAGTTCAATAATACAGCTGAGTAACTCATGGGATTTTGCTGTTATGTCCAGCCCCTCTCTTCCAGCTTCTACCGAATTTGTTCTTGGAATTTGTCTTGTTAAAGGTTTGCAAGTTTGACATTAAACAGTGCCTCAGAAAGTTTTTGGAGCAATCTGTCGTGCCTTTGGTTTAACAGGCTTAGCTAACTGGAATGTTTATACAAAAGGCACTGTTAGCCCCTACTTAAAATTTTTTGACATTAAGCTGTGCCTCCTTGGAAATTAAGTGTGCTTTGGATTCCTTTACCACCTGCTGGTGTGAGGATTTATTTGAATAACTAAGCTGTCCAGAATTTTAGTGGGATTTCCAAGTCCTATATTTTGCAATGTACATGAAGAATAATTTACTAAATCCTCAAAAATCTCTTGGATGCCTTCACGTAACTCAGGCTTTATTTAGAGTTTCTAGTTTCTCTCTTGAATCTTAATACTCTTTCATTCTGGTATGCAGGGGAACTGAATACTTTCCTTTAAATAAGTGATGAACTTGCCTTGAGGTGCATCCAGATGGAATGAGTTCCATTGGTTGTGTGATTCCCTGCTGTAGTGGTCTCCAAACCTTTTGATCATTAGCAAAAAAGTTTTTGAGTGTTCACCCTCAAGACATGTATTTTTATTTGGACTCTTTGCTGGATCCAATTGCTCAGTATCTTTTTCAACAGAACTTTGAGTGTTCTCAGGCATGGAGATTCCAAACCTCTCTGGACTTCTGTTCCAGGGCTTGATTGTTCTTATGGTGAAGAATTTTTTCCATTCTATCTAATCAGAATTTTGTTTGTTTGGAGGTTGTGACTGTTTCCTGTTGTTGCATCCTTCTGAGCCTGGCTGTGCCTGCTCTGTAAACCCTGACTGCCTCAGGTAATTGAAAACTGCAATTGGGTGCCCTGAGCCTTCCCTTTTTCAGTCTGCGCAAACCCAGTTCCTCCAGCCCCTCCAGGTACCTCAGCTGTTCCTGACCCCAAGAGCTTTGGAGACCCGCTGCTAGAGGGTGCCTTTCCTCTGACAGGGAGCTCCAAACCAGACCCAATACTCAAGGCATGGTTTGGAAGTGCTGAATGTGGGGGAATAATCTGGTGTAACCTGCTGCGTGGGCTCCTGTGGGTGTGGAATCACTGCTTCATTTCTGCTGGATTTGAAGGTGCTCCAAGCAGAGAAGGACGAATTGTTGGAGCACTTCCCACTTGTATAAAACCTGTGCTTGACTGAGCTTCTAAATATGCTGGTAACTGTAAACCTCTGAGCTCTTCAATATTTAAGATTAAACCCCTGCATGTTAATGTGAAGCTTGTCAATGCCTTATTCATACAAGCTGCAGCTCTTCCTTTTTTAATTGTGACAGCAATTTAATTGAGCAATGCTTTTAGTTTTTTAAAATCCTTGGATCTGTATTGATTTGTATTATACATTTTAAACTAGGAGTATACTGTTTGATTCAAACCATGATCTAGATAAAACACTTAGCACTTTGTCTTTTAAGAGATTTCATTTGGCCTCCTGGTAGGAAAGGAAAAGTAATATTGATGTGGCATATTTAATATCAGTATCATTGTACGAAAAAACAAATCCCTTGTCAGACCAAAAGGATAAAGGCTTTTTGTATTTGAAGTGAACATTAGGTGATATAAGATGCTGGGTGGATAAAATAATAGGAAGACAGCAAGTTCTGAAGAACAAACGGGTAGAGAGAGAAAAAGTGGTTCCAGGGAAGCAGTTGCATTCTGTTTCAGCATCATCACACAGAAATTAAGTATTAGTCTCTATATTTTCCAGGAGTAAGGTTGGAGCCTGTAAAAATACAGACAAATGATTACTGTCCTTGAATTTAATATAGGCAATTAATTTTGATACAGGCAATCTGCATAGACACATGATTACCTATACTTAGTTTTTTGCTGTGTTTATAGGAAATAATAAAACCATGATTCCAGTTGGAAAACTGCTTTCAGTCAGGTAAAAATGACAAGTTTTGAGCACTCGTTTTTAATAATTATTGTGGCAAATAAATACAGGATCTGTAGTATGCACATGAAATAAATATTTCATTTGCTGTTCTTCTGACAGTAGTTCATGATACACAACTTTTTCAAATAATGTCATGATGCTTGATCCTGTGCTACAGTTAGTGGAAATTGCAGCTGAAGGAATTAGTGAGGTCCAGGCAGAATTCTCTGAGAAAACTTACTTTAGTAAATTAAGGATTTTTGATTGGAATTAGGATACCACATATCAGGAGAAGGAGGGAATAAGCATGCTTGCCCATGTTGCTAATTATAGCAATCCTGACCAAGTGATTGATGTAAATTCTGCAGTGTGAAAATCTTTCCCCATTTGGGTAGCACAGAGCTCTTGGTGAACTTTGCCACTTGCCCTTCCATTGCTACCCTTTTGTGTTATGAATTGTGTTCATATTCCTTGTGCTTATTGCTGGCACTCATGGCATTATTTTGAGTGTGATCTGAAATTCTTCTTTAATTTTCATGGTCAGTTCTCAGGTGGAACAGCACTCCTTGAATCTACCTGCTCAGTTCCTACCTTGCCCTCTCTCAGTGCTGCTCCCTGGCACTCCACAGTCCACTGTCCTCACGTGCTGCTCTCAGGTCAGTCAGATCCAATGCGCAGATCAGAATCTTTATGAAACTGTTACACTTTGCTGAAAAATGAGGGAACAGGAAGAAAGGCTCAGGCATTTCTAACTAGGCTTCAATAAATGGCAGGTTTGTACTCTAAGGCATTAAAGCTGAGAAATTAAAAAATAGAGGAAAGTAACTGATAAAATCAAACTTAACATGGCAACAGAAACTAGGAAGAATATTTTAATTATACTTTTCTACTGCTGTAACTTTATTTTTAAATATTACATTTTAACTTCTATTTCTTGCATGATTAATCCCATTCCTGATTAATTTGAAACACTATGTCTGTGCTACTCCCACGTAATACTCCAGGAGGGATAATGTGCTTCAGGGACAAATGTTAACTGAATGCGCTGAATTATCTCTTCCTGGTATAGCAAACAAAGGAGAAAAAAAATCATTTATTTCCAACTTCAGAAAGCAGCTTTAGGGGATCACAGTGGCAGTGCTTTGAATTCAACTGAATGATTGTGGTAGCTTTTCCTTAGTTTTATCAGTAGACAGGAATGATGACACACTTCATCAGTAGACTTGGAAACATAAAACTTCTATGGAATCCATTGAAGTTGAAACAGCAATCCTGTTTATCTATGCAACATTAAGATATCTTCTCTCCCCTCTCCACTACTCATTCTAGAAAATGAATATATTGCTGGACTAACTAAACAATTACAGATACTTCTAGACTTTGGCCTAAACTAATCTGACATTAGAGATGCAATGATATATTTGAATGAGATTTTTAGAGAGCTTAGGACTGCTACAGGAATGACATATAGATCCAAGGCATTAAATTATTCTGCTGCTTTATGTTCCTAAGAGTGTGTCTGGTGACTGATAGCAGAGAATGGTATAAAGGTTCTCTGCAAGAGAAAAGAGGGAAACTGTGGAAGGCAGTTGGCTCTTAAAATAGAGCAGGAGACAAGTGAAATGCCATTTGGATCCAATTATTACTGCAGGTTAAATTGTGCTTTGCTCTGTGTGTGTGTATAGGTAGGTATGTCTGTCTATCTATCTATCTCTGTGGTGACTGTGAATCGACAGGGGTGGATTTTCCAGTAACATTTTACAGAGGAGTGCCTTAAAAAGATCTGCATGCAGGAGAACAGATACAACCATGGTCTCCACAGGGGGTATTTTTTTGTAAAAAAGTTTCATTCTTTTTCTAACTGCTAAATGAATGACTGGGTTTGTTTTGTTTTGGTTTTTTTTTTGCTGTCTGGTTGTGCTGCATTTCCATATAAACCCATAGATGAAGTGTCTGTTTGAATATTTAAAGACAAAAAGTGCATCTGTTGTACCACATCCACTGTATAGGATCTGCTATCTATAGTCAAGTTGGCCTTAGGCTCAAGTATAACTCTGATAAATGCTTTATAACTGCTTAGAACTGTATCTAGCTGGGCTGTCTAATTTAGCTGCTGTCTAATTTAGCTGATAGTTATCTTACTGGGAACAGCTCTTAATGGAAAAACAGAATTATCTTTCCCTCCCATCGTCTTTAAATTTACCATTTCATTCAAAGAAGTGTTTTGTTCTAGTTCAGGGAAAAAAGTCTTCATCTGAGAATATTTCTTCCTGTAAACATATACAAGCACATGTCCCTGATTTTTGGCTTTGTACTTAGATGACTGTGCTTTGCATGAGCACTATCACAGTTGAGTTGTTGGGTCCTTTTCATGAAAAGTATATTTTGAATTAATGAAAACAATCTGGAAACAGAGTTTGGAAACTTCAGGCAAATAAGGACTCCAGTTGTGCAAAAAATTGGTTTCTTATGTGCATAAATGCAATGAACGCACATGAAATGAACTGGCCAATGTGCACACAGAGTGTGGTCATGGCAATTGTAAATCAGACACTCAACTTGAACACAGTAATATAATAAGTGGTATGTAATTTTTATCTGTGCATTTTAAAGCATATTAAAACGGAAGGTGAAGTAGTTTATAAGAGCAATAGAATCTCTCCTTTTACATAATTGTAACTGTTGGAGGCAGAAAGGTGCAATGGGGCCATTTTTCCCCCAGTGGTGTCACCAGGAATTTTGGTTTGTTAGGAGCAGGCTGGAGTTTTGAAGTGTCTAAGAACACCACCTTAGAATTTTCTCCTTGATCTGCCAACACAGCTTTCCTTTCATTTGCTATTGAGCTATGCATAATGCACAGCAGAAGTAATCTGAAATGATGCATGACAGGATCCTGTGCATGAAAATCATATGGGCATTAGAAGAACAGACTCAGGACAGATAATAATCTCTAATGTGAACAAATCCAGATCAGTGAGCTCTTGTTGTGCCGCAAACCTGCGACTAAAGCACAATCTTTTTCAAGAGACATTATAAATTATGTCTATGTGAATTTAAAAAAGCAGATAAGGCCACACTCTTTAATGGTCATCAGTTCCAAATCATACCAGCACTGACAATTTGCAGTCTTTCAGCTCCTGTTCAGATACAGCCATACAGACTAAGATGGTTTCTAAAAGCTGCTGGCTTACTGATTTAACTAAATACAACATAGGTCATGATTTCCACAAGCCCGTTAGAGAACTCAAAAAAACCAATATTTGGAAGATTTTACAAATGGAAGAGCTGGAGTAGAGTGTATTTTTCCAGGGAGACATATTTGCCAAATAAACACATTTTGAGTCTCATTGCATCATCCATTGGTCATTAAACATTAGAGTGAAAGGCTCATGTGGTTTTTCACTATAGGTGAAAATTTTAAGCACTGTCAGCCTGTCATGAAGTGAGGTTTTTAGAGGTGCGACTAATGTACAATAAACCAAGTGATTTTTGCCTGTTTTTACCCTGTTGGTGCCATGCTGTCTTTGGCAGTGTTTCAGATCAGTACCAGCTATGTTCTGCCCTGTCCATATTCCTTTTTACAACTGGATGAGTCTCCACTCTGGGCATGTACTCAATTTGTATTATTTAGTGCATTTTGGGTCTTCTAACAGAACAAATTTAAACCAAGATGTTTGCCCTGCATCAGTAGTGAACATTAGGTACACAGCAATACATTTGGTCCTTGAGTTAATTTAACTTCATTACGTCACTGCTGTGAGGTTGCTTCAGTGTTATGTTGGTTAACTAAGGCAAAAATGTAGCTCTATCAGCTGGCTTAAATATAAAGGAATGTGCAAATAAGATATTTCCTGTGAGAGTTTGGTCTTACTGATTTATCACAGAATACAGAAGCAATTTATAAGGGATGTGACTCGTGAGTTTCTTTATTTACAAAAGCTATTGTTTATTATTATTGGCTGTGGTTAGTGGTTGGTGCTTCTGTCATTTTCTTTACTATTTTTCTATGCATTTATTACTTTTTTGCCTGGAATACAATATTTAACATTCAAGTATAAATGCCATATGAATTGGAAAGATACTTCTGATAGTTGCATCCTTTTTTGCTCAGTCAAATTTACAACTTTACACCCTTGCATTATTGACTGCTGCTGTGTGAGAGGATTCACAAAGGGTAGGGGTGGGCTTTTCCTTTGTACCTCAGTTTAGAATGAGATATTTATCCTCCTAGCAGAGAGCTACAGCTTCTTCAGGTGTTTGGGCAAATTGATCACATCCAGTAATCGAAGAGAGCTATTGACTTATGCTGCACTTCTTGTTCCATTCCAAATTACAGATGAGACATTTTGTAGCTGAATCCTCATCGTACTAAAAAAAAAAAAAAAAAAAAAAAAAAAAGAGATTAAGAACATTTGTGCTCAGGAGTCCTTTTAGTTTGCTTTGAAAAATGGCTCAATTGGTCATTTTTCACAATGGCAGTATGCGTGAAAAAGTGAAGTATTTTAAGATCACTTATGGTGAATTATATAAGTAATGGCTATTGAGCTATCAATCAATCAAGGTGGAATTGTTAGAAGTCATTGAAGCAGTATCTCCAGGATGGTCTTCTCTCTCCTGCTATTTTTATGTGTGTTGTGAAAAATGGAGTTTTTGGAACAAATGATTGATTGAACTGGTTCAATTTTGGTTAGGAGAGCCACGTTTTTCCCCTGCCCTCTTATGTTCAGGTAAAGAGTCTCAGGCAGTTTCCCCAGCAGAGGACACTGTGCTTCTGCTGTTGGCTTTGCAGGGTTTTATTTTGCCAAAGACCCATGGAAATAAATCAAGATATGATTTTGTACTTGGTATTCTGCATGGACACCATGACTGACATTGCAATTATAGGTTTTTGCATTGTTTATGCTTCTCCAAAGGCGCATCTGAGTGCTCTGAACCACTGGCTGAAAAGATCTGTGCAAGGTTTTATTACAGTATATAATTGTATTTACCCGTTAAGGCTTCCAAGCATATTTGTGCTTTTCATAGCTCAAACACTGTTTGTTTTATTCATAATTAAATAACTGATTAAATGAATCTCCAAATCATTTTTGTAAAGAATGTGATTTAGCACAGTTTCTGAGCATCCATGTGAAAGAAATAGACCATGCTCTGCTTTATATTTCTTTCCTTGATGTTCAAGGGCATGGCTTGTTATCCCCCTTCCTTCATTGTTTACATAAAACACATTTCCTCCAAAGCAACAACTGTACCAGCCTAGATGTTATTAATGTCTCCCTTGATCTATGAAATCATACAGACATGCATATATCCCACCAGTGAATTTTGTTAGAGGACACTGTATTTACAGAATACTGAGAACTGTAATGAAACAATGGAGGTTAAATTTCTTTTCAGTGATGTGAATTAATCTTGCTGAATTGATTTAATGGGAGGTTAGATATTTTCCATCAGCTGAGTGTTTATATATTAACTTAGAGCTTTCATAAAGCAAGTGATAATGGTATTATTTCAAGAACATCCTAAAAAGGCATAGGAGGGTCTGTTGAGTAGAATTGTTGAAACAATAGATGTAATGGGAAGAAATAGACAAAACTGACAAGCAGCATTTTTCAATGAATTTTCTTTGCAATGTTTCTAACATTTGCTAAGAGGCAATTAAGATTTCATAATAACAATTATTTAGAACTGCTTGTTGCAGTCACAGTGCAATTTAAGATGGCCAATTAGGCATGTGAAAAAGGAATATATGATGGGCTGTCAATTTGCAAGACAAATATAGAACTACAAATTGTTTCCATGAAGTACCTTGAAATGTTTTTACAAATTAGATCCATTTAACTGTAGGCTTCTAATTAAAAAATTATTATTATAAAATATTATATTTATTATAGGCATTTATTTATGCAGTTTATGGCTTCCTATTATTTGTAAATCCTGTTTGGTCATTCAGTGTATACTCGTGGATTTCAAAATGCTTTATCAGTGAAGACAGATGTCATTTATGGCCCCCAGTGAATACATAGAGAAAAAGAGTTCTGAAATGAATTATCCAAGGGAGTTTCTACAGCAGGTGAATAACAGAATGGGAGAACTTCAGATTCCACTTTTGAAATAAAGGAAGATTTGAAGTATTCTTCCTTTGTGTTTTCAAAGTTTGTTGGTTTTATTTATTTTTATTTGGTTGTATCCCTTCTCCAAATAAATTCAAAATATTGAGCTCTGCATACAAGCTTTATGTTGCTGGAACTTTCAAGTGGTTATGATTTATGCACATTTCTCATCCTAGGTAGATGTGATATTGGATCTAAGGAGGAACTATTCACACAGGTACCGAGGAGTGGAGCAAATAGAAAACTTCCAGTAATGGTTGTCTGGTCAAATTTGGTGTGCAAGATAACGCACGTGTTTTGTGCTCAACCAGTTTCTAAGGATTACTACACCACTTTTAAGTAGATATGTACTATGTTAGGAATTAGATAAAATTTGACTTCTGACAACATCCACCTAAGTAGAAATAATTTTAATTATTGAATCTTGAAGTTTAATAAATTCTATTTATTCCAGTATTATTAGAGATGTGTTAACTGCATTTATATTATTGCCTACATAATATTGTTCTTAAAATTTTTAAGTGTACTAATCATTCACATGAGTAAGAGACTGCTGATGCTGCTAAGGAAAAGATCTGGTTTTTTCCAGATACTCCTTTTTGTAGCTTATTTAAAAGCTAATACTCCTTATTTTTGAAAGGTGGTCACTCAGATCTGAAATATAACTGTGATTTACCTTAATTTGAATTCCACCTTGGGAGTAAAAGATTTGTATTCGGTGCAGTTCTTCTCTGTGTTGTGGTTGATTGGTTTTGGATTAGCCATTTAATGAGAATTGAGTGTGTTTGGAGAGCAGTAATGCTGCTGTCAGTTTATAAAGTCTGCACGGGGTGGAATGAAACCAGTTTGAGAGTTTCTTTAACAGGAATAGTGTTACTGCAAGCACATTTTCTTTAGATTAAAAACAATGAGTTGAGCATCAAATAAAAACATGCCATTATGGTCACCAAGTAATTGATGCATTGCTCTTCATCGAAACTCCTTAAAAAACCAAAAAAGCCCCCAAAGAAAGCCAAAACCCAATCCCCCCCCAAAAAAACCCAGTCAAACAACAAAACCTTTAAAGAACACTTGGTAACTTGAAAAAATTTGACTGGTGCTTGTGAGGAAGTCATGGGGCAGGTGTAACAAACCTGGGGTGAAGTGAAAGGGCTTTTTTTCTTTTTTCCCCTCAAGTCCAGAGCTCCCTTATGATGTGAGAAGGCCATGAAAGGGTGTCTGTGTGGAGATCTCTTCTGTGCTTTTATTTTAATTTCTTTTTGTTATATGTCACTTAATCATGGCAGAAAGAAATGCCCTGACTGTTGAAATAATCACACACAGATATTTAAATAGGTTTTGACATATTGTTTTCTGACTATTCCTTTAAAAGTTTGACATTATTAGCATATTTAGAAATTTGATCCATACATTTAACTCTTCCTACCTTGAAGCTAAAGAATATGTGAGAGATGGATCTTTTGGATGGTGTCAGTTAGTGTTTCTTTCTTTTGTTTTTACACCAGTGGGATTCCTGTAAATGGGCTTCAAATCCTCACTAACAGAGGAAGTCAGATTTAAGTGTCCAGGCTTGCATATTTGCATGTGCTTTCCAGTGCAGACAACATAAATAATTTACCTATGATGGGTTCAGCTGAATCCAACTATCAGAGACCCTTTTAGTTTCAGGACAGTGGGGAGTCCCCTGGTGATGTTACAAGTTATAAAACTACGAGTGCCATTTATTGACTGTTATAGCTGCTGTCTGTGCTGGTGTGCATGCTGCCAAGAAGTGCCCATGCACATATGGATGATCAAATATCAAGAGCTATGTACTGGTCACAGCCCAGAGCCACTGAGCTCTCACTAGAATTTATGATATACTGTGGCTGTTACCCTCAGAACTGAATTGTCATTTCCCTTTTCTAACTCATTAGTAAGAGCAATTTAGTCCCAAAGAAAAGACTGTTGCAGGTTGTAGTGTGCAGATTTTTCCTAAGCTAAACACAAGTTCTGTGCAGCTGAGCTACTTCTACTAGAACACTTATTTTCACTTTTTCTTAAAATCACTTACAGATTCTGATCAGCTAAATAAAAGAAAAAGAAAGTTAAATAAATAGATAAAGCTTTCCCAATGACAAAAACTAAGTTTAAAAGTATTTTGTGACTTAAGTGAATTGCATCAAGTAAATAAAATGTATTCTACCCATTTAGTATAGATGTTCTGTCACCAAGATAAATGGACTAGCTATTACAAGTATCTGTGTGGCTGAAATGCATAACAACATAATTACTTTGCCAGAAAATGCTAACCTGCTTTAATCATTCTGTTCACAGAATAATGTAAAGTGATTTAGTGGGTAGAATGAATCCACTTACAAATTGTTTTATGGTCATAATGCAATCCCTTTGTAGAATGTAAATTGATGATGATAATTTTATGGGCAAATGATTTTTCAATTAAAATGTCTTTTCACCGACAGACTGGGAATGTTACGAACTGTTCCAAATAAGAACAGTTTCAGGGTGAAGGCATATAGAGTTATCTAATGTATCAACCAGAGCCTCAGCTGAAAGAACTGCTATGTTAAAAATGTGATTTATTTTAGTCAAGTTTTTAATTTCTTTTCATTACACATGCAAAGTACCCTTACTTGGTCCCATTGGCATAATAACCAACTTAAGAATTTACCTCATAAACAGTAGCAACCAACATTTCTCTTGTTCTGTTTAACTCTCTTATATGCTAATAACTTAGGCTTTAGTAATTATTTTCAGCTAACTGTATCATTTTCTGTATTACAGTACTTGCAATGTCTATAAAGATCAGAATAAATCACTGCAGTACAGTCATCTTTAATTTTAAAATTGTGATGAGGAAGTGAACTATATTGCCCAGCCTAACTTGATGAACTCCTATTCAGCATAGTAGGGAATTCTTTGATTATTGCTATATTGTTATTATATTCTAAAGTGTTTATATGGAACCTGTGTAATTTTAATAAGTAAAAATCACTTCAGCCTTTGATAGCTTCTGCTACTGCATATAAATGCTTTTTTCCTTAGAGGTAGATCAGCCTAAGAAATAATTGAATGGTGGCTCTTTTAAAGAGTTATTAACTCAAAAATCTTTAAAATATTATCAAATGCTCTACACATTTTCCATAATATCTAAGTGAGACCCCCCCTGCAGAGCTGCCCCAGCCCTGGGGCCCAGCACAGGAAGGACCTGGAGCTGCTGGAGCGAGGCCAGAGAAGGCCCCGGGG